>JAADWJ010000028.1:0-80259 GCA_023336165.1 Pythium monospermum
CAAGTACTTGATCGAGTTCTTCGCGAACACAGACCACTCCGCCTTGCGCGATGGGTCCACTGGATCGGCACCAGTGATCCAGTAACCGATAGGAACACGCACCGTGTTGATACCTGACGACGCGATCAAGGCAATATCGCGTTCCGTCACAAACGTATCGCGGTGCTGCTGAAATTCCGCCAAGCGCTTCTTGCGATCCTTGCCATTCGCAAGTGCTTGGTACTCGCCATCCGTTCCCGCAGGCAAGTTGCGCCAAATGTCGGCCTCCGCGGTCATCCACTTCTCTGCCACCAGCCAGCCACCAAGGTTCACACCTCGCACTGGCACTTTCCCTTGGCGGATGAGTGTTTGGACGTGGATGTGCTCGTCGTGGAAGGATGACACTGCCTGCGTCGTCGTCACGACCTTCGTTTCCGTCTCAGTCGACGCCGCGTCCGACGAGACGGCAACGACACTCTTTCCCTGAATAGAGGCTTCTTCTTGGTGGCGAGCAGTACTGCTCGTGGCACCAGCTTGGTTAACTTCCGTGTGGACAGTCGTTTTGGACTCACCCTTGGCGGTGGTCACCTTTTTCGTCGTCGTCTTGGTCACGACTTCCCCCTCCGCGGTGTCGACTGTCTTGGTGACAATCGTCGTGACCGTGGTGGTGCCGCTTTCGTCCGTGACCGTCGAGGTCTCCGTGGCAATCTTCTCTCCAGCCGCCGCCACCACCGATGCGGATGGATCCACGACATCAAACTTTACATTCTTAAACTCATCTTCAACTTCTTCAACAGTGGCCTTGACCGTGGTGGTGGTGGCCGTCGTGTGCACATGCGCTGGCGCATGCACCAATGGCGGGCTTCCCGTCTCCTTCTCGTGTTCTTCTGCGCTGTTGCTTCCGCCCATGTTGCCTTGCTTCAGTGATTGCCTTTCTTTACAGATATTTACACTGACCAAAACTGTTGCTCCTTGCGGTGCGTTGCTTTTTTGTCCTTTACGCAGTCGTGTTGACTGTTTGTTTTGTTGCTTCTTTGCTGGTTGCCTTTGCGCGTTGCTGTTTGTGCTGCACGCGATCCAAGGGAACCACTTTAAACCGCTTTGCTGCTTCCAGGCAAATCGAAGTGTCTGCGATCCGAGTGGGAGGGGAGCGCAACAAGGGAGAGGAGGGGAAGAACCCGAAAGAGAGACCACACAAAATTCCCAACGCGGCCAAGTCGACTCGTCCCGCGCGCAGTCAGTCCACAGTCTGGGCAGTGGGTGGGCCGCACTGACCACCGCTCGGATAAGCCTTGTGGTTGCTGTTGCCTCCGCTCATTTCTCAAACCATCTCATTGGCCAAGCCAAACGAAGAGGAACAAGCCAAGAGTGAGCATCCGTCAGAAAAGACAGGCAAAACTCTGTTTGCTGGACGCATCTCCTTTCTTGGCGTTTTTGTGAATCACAGTGATTTTGTATCGACACGTTGCCTCTGGCAGACAAGACTGCGATTGTATCCATCGCCGTTGGTCAATGGAAGGAAAACGCAGCTGGGGCGAAGTTCGCCGCAAACGGCCGAGTCGCCCACTCCTTCCTGTTGTGATTCGGCGACGATGACCAGTTCCCACAGTGACGAATCGGTTCTCGTTAATTCAGTATATTGGTTTTTGTCGTCAGTGGGGACGGCCAGATGGAAACGGGGAAACTTGAAATCTCAAATTTTCTGAATCGGTCGGTCTGGTACTGTAAACTGTAAACTCAGTGGAGCAAACTGGAGCACGAGTTGTTCCACAAACGCACCATGCGAATTGCGCTGTGCCGTTGCTCGCCTTATTTTCATGTGTGTGCATCAGTGCTGGACGGTGGTTTTCATCGATGTGTGCGCCAGTGCTGGATGAACAGGCGACAAAGGACGGAAAAAATGCTTGCAGAACGTTACAGTTTTACCGGAAACGAAAATGCAGTTTAACGGCATTTTGACTTTCACAGTTGCCTGTACGAACCAGATCCTGTCCAGAAAGTCAACGGCTCCTGAAAATGTAAACTCCGCGTGAATGCACGCATGGTGGGCCATCTTATTCATTTTCGCGGCATGCATTGCGGACCAGTCGACGACTGGCCCCCGATGCATGACGCGAAAATCTGGCAATCGAGGACCACACAATCGAAGCTCGTCCCCGTCACTCGACACACGAAACTCATTTTGCGCGGCATGACGAAGCTCTGGTTGCGTCCAATTGGAGCCGGCGAAACAAAAATGGAGTCCAGTTTGGGAAGTGATGGATGTGGATTTTTGTGATCATCAAAATATGATCGGCTCTGTGCTCTCTGTGTTTTCAAAAAGTCACAAAGACAGGTCATGTGATATTCCGTACCTAGTAGGGGATCCACAGTACTTCTTGCGCCAACTTCAAGAACAAAAACACGCGGCGTCGATCGATGTGTGAAGATCCGCGACAGTCATGATGTTTCCTCCTGTCTATCACGCATTTCGCTCGACTTTGGGGCCATTTCGAAAAGTCGCCGCCACGCACCGAGCCATAGAGACAAGCAGCACGCAGCGCCAGTCCATGTGAGTGGTTGGGTGTGACGTGCATTTTTTTCTTTCCAAGAAGTGATTGAAAATGGCGAAAGCAAGACGGGTTGTTGGTCCTCATCGACCCACGAACTTGTTCGCCTCTCGCTCCGTTATGCGCATCATGACGGGCCCGATGGCTATCATAATACTGAGTGTCATCTGCGTTGTGTGCGTATACATCAGCACCAAAGCCATGTCAGCAGTGCAAGACGGAACGGTGGCAACCACGACACCGACTCAAATGCGAGTCGACATTGCGATTATTGGAGCGGGTCTTGCTGGTACTGTGCTCTAGCTCTACTCTTTTGACTACATGCGTATCGAGGATGTGGAGTGCTCATTGAGTTTTACACTCTCGTTTAGGTTTGAGTGCCGGCATTGAAGCGGCCTCACTTGACCCAACTGCGAAGATCGTCATCATCGAGCGGGACCCAAAAGTTGGCGGCAACTCAGCCAAGGCGTCTTCAGGCATCAATGCCGCCGTTTCTGGTGATGACGCGCCCGTTTTCGAACAGGATACTCTCAAATCCGGTGGCGGTCTCTCCAACCAACACCTCGTCGACGTGTTGGTCAAGCAGGTACTGTACTCCATGCACTCCCCAACGATTGTTGGGCCTGATGATGATGCCGACTGCGAGATTTTCACCCGTTTTCTTTGTGCATGTGTATCTACATGCAGAGTCCACTGGCGATCGATTTTTTGAAGAACAACGAAGTCGATTTGTCGGTGCTTTCCCAACTCGGCGGCCACTCTGCCAAACGCACCCATCGTAACAAGAGCGGGCCGAATGTCGGCTTCGCGATCATCAGCGCACTGCAAAAGAAAATGGCGCAACTTTCCAACATTCAACTTCTCAACAGTGCCACCGCCGACAAGTTTATCATCAGCACCAACGATGGCAACCACAAAGTGCAAGGCGTGCAAGTCAAGAAAGCCGACGGAGAGGTCATCGACATTCACAGTGCTGCTGTGATTCTCGCGACCGGTGGCTTCTCGGCAAACCAGAACTTGTTGAAGCGCTTTGCGCCAGGTCTCGAAAGCTTCCCAACCACAAATGGCCCATGTGCTCAAGGTGATGGATTGCTCATGGCCGAAGAACTCGGTGCCGACTTGGTGCACATGGACAAGGTTCAACTGCACCCGACGGGATTCATCAACCCAAAAGACCGCAATGCACAGCAAAAGTTCTTGGCACCGGAAGCGATCCGTGGATCTGGCGCATTGCTGCTCAATGCAGCAGGCAAGCGGTTCATCAATGAACTTGCGACACGGGACGTTGTCTCGCAAGCGATCCTCGCCCAGCCAAACAAGATGTCGTTCCTGTGGCTCTTTGAAGGCGCCAAGCCACTGGAGTCGTCGTTGGGCTTTTACAAGCACATCGGGTTGGTGAAACAAGTTGCGTCGGTGCGAGAAGCGGCCGAGCATTGCCAGTTGGATCCAAATACGGTCCTCCACGAACTCAACGAGTACGCGTCGGCCGCCGCTGGGGAGAAGAAAGATGTCTATGGGAAGCAATATTTTCCGTTTCCACTTGGCCACATCGAAAGCGTTGACTCGCCTGTCGAGATCCACGTGATGGAGATTGCTCCTGCTGTTCACTATTGCATGGGCGGCGTCAAGATCAACGAACAAACGCAAGCACTTCGCAGCGATGGGACCCCGATTCCTGGGGTCTTTGCCGCGGGCGAAGTCTCTGGTGGGCTCCACGGCGCCAACCGACTTGGCGGGAACTCACTGGCGGAATGCGTAGTCTTTGGTCGCATTGCTGGTCAGCAAAGTGTAAAGCAAGTGTTACAGTCCCGTGCGTGACTATGAAAGTCATGCAAGGGTCCCACGTAAGGTGGTTTGGATTTCTTGCTCTCATTTTGCTGGTGTCGTTCCGAATTTTAGGTTAATCTCCATACATTAATTTGAACCAATCCGATTGGTTTAATTTGAAATTATCTACCAGAATTGACCAATAAGAATAGCGAAAAGGGAGAAAACATGAAAATTCGAAAATCAGAAACGCGAAATTTCTGGACAGTGAGTGAAAGCGAGGGGAAGAAGTGCGCGCGAAGTCGAACAAGCAGCTTTCAATTTTTCCCACCTCCACCAACGCAGACGAACACGAGCAGCGCTTCAACCAGAAGCGAAAGACTTGGCGAATGATGACGCCCGATAACAGCCGCCGCACGTTCCGTTTCAAGCCAGCGCATGATGTGCTTCTGCTTCGCGAAATCTCGCGCCAGCGTCCATGGACCGCAGCGCATGGCGAGACGATGGCGTCATGGGATGCCATCGGTGAGTCTTTCAACGCCCAACTCTCAGTGGTTCGGCCAAATGGACCCGAGATTGACGCCAAGGCATGCCAGCGACGTTACAAGGCGCTGATCGACTCGTATTTGAGTGGCGATCTCGCATCGCTTCGCTCGACTGGCACTCTCGACGAAGTCGGCGAGCGCGAAGAGCTCATTGCAGATATGCACCAGGCGGTACGTACCCTCTCCGCGTATAGACATTGATTTTTCTTCTTCTTTCATTTGTTGCTGGTGCTAAACCAATCTTATTTTTTGTTTCATCAGGCGAAAGATTTTCGCTCGGACCGCTCCGATCGGCGTGCGTCCCGCGGTGGTGCTTCAGATCATGGTGGTTTTGACACGCATGTGCAGTCGCTTTCAGAAGCCCCCACTGGACATGCCTCTGCCTCTGCTGACAATGCCTCGAACAAGCGCAGCTTGGATATCAACGGATCAGCAATCCCAATGAAGAAACAGCGCACCATGATGTCACCGCACATGGACACCAGTGCCGCGGCAACAACGGTTGCCTGGGACTTTTTGCAGCGGTACTTGAAGGACGAAGGCACCCGCCGCCAGCAAGAACTCCGCGTCGCTGAGCAAAAACTGGAGATGGACAAGCAACGCTTCGAATTGGAGAAGCGCGAGCGCGAGTCCCATATCTCGACCATGAACGCGCAGCTTGACCTGATAAAGCAACTCGTGAGCCAGTTGCAGCAACCATCGCACAAGTAAGGCAACGATCTGCAACGTCTACGCGACGTCGGCTGTGTGGCTGCCCCAGCCACTTCCGCACCAACCAACCCTCCGCCAAACCATACGACTCAAATTCTACCGCTTTTGTGAATATTAGGATACTGTACCGCAGGCCAAAATCATTTCCGCACCAACTATGGCAACCCATTTAACTGCATGTAAGGATACGGTATCAACAAGAATTGTTCGTTGGTTGCAGGCATAGTCAGTGAGAACTGATGGGCTTCATTCTTCCGCCGTGATGAAACGGCCACCACGACCTGCTATACCGGTAATTACCGGTTTTTGATCGGTTGCTCACGAAAGGGCACGCAAAATGAGGTAGTGAAACCCGGACCACAATACGGCAACACAAGAAAGCAACGGAAAAACCACGCAGCTCTGCACGTGGAGCGGCCTTGCTGGGCGCAATAACGCGAAACACACAGCGTCAGCGCCGTACGTTGCCATTTACATCAGCCATGACAAGCGATTCGGAATTCAGCGGTTCCGCGTCCGACCATGACGACTCGGATACGATCGTGATTTCGTCCAAGAGCCGCATCCTCATTTCACCACGCAAGAAAGGATCAAAGGCAGTGAGTAAATTACTTGGCTCAGCAGCAGCGAATGAAGTCGTCGAGCAACTTCTCCGTGGCGGAACTGGTGTGGATGCCGATGTGGTGACGAAAACTAAGAGCTCCACCGTGCGCGTCGGCAACACAGAGTTCACAAGCCACGAGCGACGCGGGCAAGAAAAAAGTTCTACCGGCACGACCAACGCAGGTGCCACTTCAACTACACACACAGCGACGACAAGGACTTCCACAAAGGGAAACCGCGCCACAGTGGAACGAAGCCGACCGTCCGAGCGGAGCAAACCCACGAAAGAGACGAAAGAATCGCATCTGGCAAACGTGGGGACCTCTGCAGAGGAAGAAGACGAAGAAGCCGATCAAAGCGAGGCAAGCGACAATCTCAGCAGTGACTTGAGTGAGCCATCGAATGTCTCTGGCGACGACGACGAATACGAACAAGCACACCAGTCGAGACAGAGACAGAGACTCGTCCACACACGAGCCAAGACGGCGACCCATCATTTGCGAACGGCAACAACTAGAAATGGAACAAGCAAATCCCACACGACACGGATACAATCGACAAGCCGACGCTACCATGACGATGAAGACGAAAGCGCGTCCGACTCGGTCGATGCGGGTGAAGAGAGCGACACCAGTAGCATGACAAAAGACTCGAGCCACAGCCACGCGGACCATGCCGCCGCTGCTGCTGCTGAGGGGAGCCGGTCGTCGCGGGAACGCAAATTTGATGACCAACTTGGTCGCTCTTCTTCCTCCTCGCACAATAAAGACCCATCGGCCAAAGCAAAGAAGTCGGTGCGACACGCGGAATCATCGTCTTCTTCATCGCGCTCAACTCGCTGTGGGAATGGAGCTCCACGGACCAATCAACTTGTCTCTCGCCGCTATGCGCCATCGTCGGACTTGGACGATTCGGTCATTTTGCCGACCACTGCCACGCAAGAAATGGAAGATCTCAAGCAAACGCTTCAAAATTTGGCTCACCAAGATCCTGCCATCTCCAGTTCCGCTTCGTCGTCCCATGCAAAAAATGCGTCGGCGTTCATGCTGTCGAGCGTGCCTGCCAAAAACAAATCGGCATCGTTTGCCAGTCAATTGCGTCGAGAAGAATACGTTGCAGCGCCCATGGCGAATGGACACAGCGAGGCAGCGTGGGCGGCCACGGCTGCTTTGTCTCGCTTTGAAAAATCCACAAAGCTTGGTTCTTCGTATCGAATGAAATCGACTGGACGACGTGCTGAGCAGCGGCATAGCCATGGTGATGACGCTCACAGCAGTGGCAGCGACAACGACAGTGGTGGTGACGACCACTCGGATGGTCGTGGCGAACCCACTGTCGCTCGACGGCTCTTTTCCACACCTCCTCCTCGACCAGCACAGCACTCGTCCAAGATGATGACGACGACGACGACGACCCCACAATCCCAATCGACAAACTCGTTCATATCCAAACGAGCAACGCCATCGCCACATTCCGTTTCTTTCCAATCGAGCCCAGGATCCGGGTACACCAGCGTGCTGGACACGAGTCTGACAGGCGTTGCGTCGTCTAGTGGCGCACAGGGCAGCCGAGCGGTGCTGTCCGCACTCAAGGCCTTGCAAGATAAAATACGACGACTCGAAGAAGAACGGGAAAAACTGCTTCAAGAGCTGTCCGATATCAAAGTCAAGACCCGCAAGGTATGTTCAAACGGCCCTCTTTGTGTTCCTAGGATTTGCTGCCGTCCACTAAATCTCCTTGTTTTTATCTGTGATAAATAAAAAAAACCCAGCGAGAAGCCGAATTTGCATCATCGGAAAAAAAGTTTGTGTACGAACTTGGGCAAACCAAAGAGTCGGCGCGAGCAGCGTATGATGCCATTCGAAGCGAAAAGGAAGAGCTCAAATTGGAGTTGGTCAAGTACGACGAGCGACGGAAGGCCATGGAAGCCGAGCTCCAGCACGCGCATCGGCTCACGTCGACTTTCTCCTCCAAGGCCGACGATTTGCAAAGCCAAGCGCACGCATCGGAAGCACAGCGCAAGGCCATGCAGACAGGTACCCGGACCGAAGACGGGAAAATCTACAGTGTAAAACTCACCCTTTTTTGGATGGAAATGAACATGGAATACATAGAATTGGACGCGACGCGTGCTGCACAGAAGCAAGAAGTGCGCGACTTGAAAGGCGAACTCACTTGTGTTCAGAAAGATAAAGACGCGCTTCAAGAGCAAATCAAATTGCTTCAAGGACAGTTGGAAAGGGAATCCCAAAACCACACGGAAACCCGCGAGCGACTCCATGAAACAGAAGTACGTCATATTTTTTTGTATTTTGCTCCATCATGGCTGCATCCTCATTCTTCTTTTTTTTTTTTTGTATTGAATTATAGCAAACCGTTGGAGGAATCTCTCAACTCAATGAAAAGCTGGTCGCAAAAGTGTGGGAAGCAAATGAAATCGCGACCAAAGCCACCAAGAAAAGCAAAAAGCTCCTGCAAGGCCAACGCGTGTCCACGTTGTCTCGCCCCACGGCGGCAAGTCGCGCCGCGTCCATTTCGGCAGCGAATAACAATACAAATGCAGCCGCAACGCCGTCTCGCACTGGGTCAACGGTGAAGCCCACGCAAAGAGGATCGATGACAGCAAAACGCGCTTCGACCTCCTCTTCTGCAATCAAGAAAGACAGTAAGCGACCTAGCCAAGTACCAGCAAGCAACAACTTGGAACTTTTGCGAGCCGCCAATCTGGGCCGGTACGTTTTGTGTCTGTATCTCTCTCTATATATATTTGGTGGGAAACTCAATAGATACTGGTGGTTGGGTAATGCTATGAATGCAGAGAGATTCCGTTCATGTTGGGCACCTCGGCGAATCGATCCCATTCGATTCTCAGCAATGTCCAAGAAGCTATTCGCCAGTGCGACACATCGTACGGACGGCCCATGACCAATCCAGGCGCAGGGCTAGGTCCAAGTCTTGGTCTTCCACCGACGCCAGCGTATCTCAAACAGCCACGGAAAAGTATTCGCAAATCGTCCTCTGGGTTCATTGACCACCAGGAGGAGCCGCATGTTGTTCGACACGTCAGTGCCACGGCGTCCATTCTTGGTGTCCCCAGCAGCCACACTGGAGCCAGTGGAACTCTTGTTGGATCACGAGCAAGAGAGAGCGCATCAGCGTCAGCGACACGGAGACCCAGTGCGATCCGCGTGCCAACGCCGTCCACGTCGTACGCCAACCCGATGCAGGTGAGGCCATCATTAGGATCATCTTGGCTTTTTCTTTTTTTTTTTTTGGATGGCTCATATTTTGTTATTTTGTTATTTTTCAAGTCACAAATCATGGACGATCTGGATGCGGCTGTGCAAAATGCGGAAGCTGAATTTGCTTCGTTGAATCGCAAATACAAAGATGCGGTCGCAAAAGTGGAACGAGGACAAGCAGGCGCATCGCAATTATCGACCCAATTGGGCGTGATGCTGGACGAACTCGAAGCCAAGGGCAAGCAGCTGAATCTGCTCAAACAAGTCTTTGAGCAGGCGTCCCGCAGCACGATCAACCCTATCCGCCATCGCGTCCACTCCCCCGAGGCGGTGCGTCGCAAGACAGCATCGCTTCGCATCCTCAGTGACTACAGACGAATGGAGCGAGATGCCAAGTCCCCACGCAGTATTGAGGCAGCCATGCAGACCACCTCTCCATGCGGGTCACAAAATACGAATGGATCTCGTCGCCCATCTTTTTTCAGTGACCAGGAATGAATGAATAAAAAAAAGAGATCGAATTTTACAATAGATAGTTTACGATAGCAGCAGAATAGTTGCGAATAGTTCCTCACAAACAAGTCTTTTTCACTCCATATCCCCACCACGTCGGCGCTTCTTCGAGCCTGCCGTACCGAATTGGTCGCGTTGGTACTTTTGTAAAGATCGCACCTGCCAAAACGAGCAACTCCCCCACACAGTCAGAACTTGGAATTGTACTATGTACCGGGACACTACGACCCACGGCATCCGCACGCCGTAACAGTATGTACCATTGCTGGGTCTTTCCGCGCCAAAAGGATGATATCCTCTGGCTTGATCACCTTGCGGTTGGCGTGATGCGCAAAGTGTTGCAGCTCCGTGGCGACGACTACGTCAAATGACAGTTGCGCAGCCCACGGGCAATTATATTCGTTATTTTCGCAGTACACTGGTGCGTCGGTCAAACCACAACACAAGAACGCACTTTCTGTTTCTTTGTAGAGTAAATCTGCCAAGATGGATAAAGTGGCTTTCGATGGAGCCGGTCGTGCGCGATGGTGAATGGCCGATCGTTCTTGCTGCTGCTTTTGGACTTTTTTTTTTGCCATCATGGCGTTCGCATATCGAGATGGCGGTAAGCTATAACACTGTATATTGTGCTCCATTGCAACGAGAGAAAGGACGGGCATTTACGCACTGTGATCGTCGCATACAGAGCCCACGGCGTACAGCAAGCTTTGCCGCACTTCTCGGTCGTCGTCATTTCCGCCGTGGACATTCATCTTTTTCTGTGGCAATTTCTTCAACACAAATGCACCAAAATCAAAATCTGGTTCGATAAGTTGCAAAAGTTGGTGAGGTGGCCATCAAGTCAATATACTATATTAAGTTAGTCCCGGGAGATTTTCACATCATGGATCGTGATCTTGAAGAGAAACACAATCCAATGCCGCCGTCAGATGCGGATTGGCCGTGATCACCGCAGGAAAATAGGGAACGAGCTATGTGTCGCTACTGCATATGGCAGTTTGCCACTGGTTGATTTGGTGTACTGTGGACTGAAAGAAAGAAAAAAGAGCGTCCCGGTATACAATAGTAAACAGGAATCTTGGCTGCTCAAAGAGTCTGCCGGAACTTACAGTACGGTACCGTACTCCGCGGCAGAGTCCATTGTTGTGACGAACCTATCTGAGAACTGGTCGATTCGAAGCGCTCTACAACCACAACATAACGATCAACTTTTGTTTGGTGAGTCTGTCTCTCGGGACCAGTTCTTCCCACGTCGCGAGAGTTACAATTCTGCCATCAGCACAACCTCAAACGCAGTGCATTGTCTTTGGAATTGCAGTCCTTCCACCCAAGACTTCAAGCAAAGTGCTTTTGGAAAAGTCCTGGGTGGGAGATCCACCCAAAATGAGTCGACGCGAATTGATGGAGTCCCAGCTTTCCTCGACCACGCTCTGGCAAGGATCCAGCCTGGAAGATGCATTTGGACACATATGGTCGTCATGTACAGAAGTGAAGCATCGACAGCATCGACAAGATTGCCATCGCCAGCAGATCAAACAGATGAATCAACTTGAAGACAGAACAGTGCGTGAGATCAATTCATTGAGGCCACCGTTTCACCCATGTTTTTCTTGTCCACGTTCTCTCGGACAACGCCGCACCAGACAGTGGTGTTGCGTCTATTTATCTACAGTACTTCGAAGTACCAAGGATTCGCGGCAATCCTGAGATGAATGCCAGGACCTACATTAAAGGTGCTGTGGCAATCCGGCACCCAGTCCAGCTAAACATACAGCGACCCCTCCAGCCCTGCCTCCCCAGAAGAACTCATGAACTGAACTTGTCATTTTCACATGTTGTGCGCAGTGCAAGGGAGCAATACAGTGAAGACTGCACACACTTGTCCTGCTGTATGTCGTCAAACTGGTTCCGCATGGAACCCCCATGCATTTTTGCCGCACATTTTGTGCGACAACTGTGGATCAGAGTCATGTGTCGTGGACAGTTGCAGTTTGCTTTTGGGTTTGTGTTCATCTGGCGAAGAATTCCTTGCACCCTCAAATAGCAATCCATGCAACGCGGCTAGGGTTGATTATGGCAATTGTCCACACTATGGTACAGGCATTAATTTGATTGAACAAAACTTTCAACAAAGAACTGTGTTTTGACAAATCGTGTGGAAAGAATGGAAATCCTGCCTGGGATCCCACCAATAGCTGATGAGAATTCGATTGACTCACCGATCAGAATGAAACCGAACCCTTCCACATCACCAGAAGCACCCTCAATGAACAACTGGTTCTGACAGAAATGATGTGTGTTGCAAAGGACAAGGAAAGCCAAAATCGCCCTTGATGAGAAACAAAACCAATTCACCCCACCGGCACGCTCTTTCTCTTCGCTGTGAACTGGTCGGCCATTGACACCGACCGACGGGACATCGCGATTGCTCGACCCGCCTCCAGACTCATCACGCTCATCCAATCCAATCCATTACCGGTACCCACTCTGCGTTCTCTCGTTCGCTCGGGTTCCTCTTCACTTGTGAACTACTCGCGCGATGACCATTTCGGCCGTGGACACAGGTAAGCGCCCAAAACACAATGTGGACGAGGTGGATGCGTGGGCGAGTGTTCAGTGTCGGTTTCTTTCCGAACTGATGAGCCCACGCGTGGACGCACCTCGTCTTCCATTTCATGGATGTGGCTATTACGTATCTCCTTCACGATGATCTAATCGAATCAAATGCCTCTGTGTACACTGTAGATTTGTTTTTTCGAGCGAATGATTTTATGACGAGCGCGGCAACTACGACGCAATACTTCAAGGAGATGAACCAGCGTGACGCCAACGGCATGACAAGCCACAGCAGCAACCCAAGCAGCGCCAACCACAACGCTTTGCATATCACCACAACTGCACAAGCAGCAGCCGCGGCCGCGGTGGCAGAAACCAATGAGCTGGAGCTCAACTTTCTCTCCGAGTTTCTCATGCATGAAGATTTTTCTCATGACCCAGCCGTGTCTCCACCACCGTCGTCGTCGTCGACTTCGATGGGTGGCGGCGTTTCCTTCAACCATCTTGGTAGCGGTGGTCCTTACGACTCGGCCATGAAGCATGAGGCCACCATGGCTGTAGACTCGCGTTTCCACAACGTGTTTCCTGCTGGCGGCGGCAACCATCAGTCGCTATCGTTGCAAGAATTCCAACAGCAGCAGCAGCAACAGCAACAGCAACAAAATGGATCCACCACACCAGCGCCGTCGTCTCCTCAGTCTTGCTCCAGCACCACTGGAAGTGTCGCAGATGCCAATGAACCGGTGGACCGCAAGGCCAAGCGGCGCCAGCAAGTCGCGATCAGCGCGCGTCGCCACCGGTCGCGCAAAAAGAACGAGCTGCTGGATTTGCGCAAAGAAGTCAACTACATGACCTCGCAGCTTGGCTTCTTGCGCTCCAAGCACAAGATGATGCGCCCCAATGGCGCGGTCGCCGAATGGGAAGAAAAAGCCATGGCGCAGCGCCGCAAGCGCCGCCAAGCGGAAAGCCAAAGCGAAGAACTCCGTCGCGCGATCTTCATGCAGAGCCAATTCTTGGGCAACCTCAAGTCAGTTTTTTCCAGTTCGCCCATGTTCACGGACGATCTCAACTTGCGCCAATTGCTTCATACGTACACACGACTGGGCCGCAACCCACGGTCTCGCCAGCGGGACTACGAGTCCATTTGCCAGCAGGCCAAGCTTCAAATGGCGACCGATATCTTGCGTCGCCAGACGGATTCCATCCAGTTCATGGCGACCCCGTTCCTCAAGACCCAGCTGATCAACAGTGTCGACACGTTTGGCGCGACGATCGTGAGTGTGTACGCGTTCGAGACGTTGGATGTCGCGCGCATTTTCCATGCCTCTTGTGCGGCGATCCGAGAAAGCAGCAACACGTGGCCCGAGTTTATCGATATGGACGGCCAGCGCAAAGTCGTGGATATTTTGCCAGCGAGTAACATTGTCTATGGCAAGCAAACGACGCGATACAAGAGCGAAAGCGAAGATGACGACCAACAGCTATTAACACCACAAGCAAGCCATGCAAGTGAAGAGATCATCGTGGAGACACGGGTGATTTCGTTTTGGCAAGTCACGGAACAAGAATCCATGCTCGTGTGGGACTACGTGGATGACGACGACCTCCACCCGCTTCGCGGCGACTGCGATATCAAGCGCGACATGGTCGGCGCGCTGCTTGTGCGGAGAGAGCTGTGTGAAGACGGCAAAGAGCGGGTCGTGTGTCGCAGCATTTGCTCCAAACTCCACTCTCGGCTTCCATCGAGAGGGCAGCAAGCAGTAGCATCCACAACCACTGAAAAGTCCGTGCTCGAAAAATTCGCCAGCTCGCCATCTCGAAGTCTGACAAGGATGTGTGGGAATGTCGTGTTTCAGTCCATGCAAAAAGCGACCGCCGGACTCTCTTTGTCGTAGCGTTAGTTCAATGTCAAAAATTGGTTTTCCATAAAATGCATTCGTTTTTTTCCCCATTCCCATTTTATCAATTCCATTCTCCCCAGCGTAATGCCCTTTGCCTAAAAAACACGCTAATAAACTACCTAACCTAGAGAGCACTCCAACATGTAAAAACAAATTTTGTTTTTTTGTTTTTGTTTGTTTTTTTGTAAATACAAACACGCTTCTTGTTTTTCAACCAATTTGATCAGCTAGATGGGTGGACATATTCAAATTCGGCCTTGACCACGCGGTCAGGGTACTTGTTCCGCAAGTACAAGCGCGCCGAGGTCTCCAAGATATCGGCATTGCGGCAAAAAACAGTGAGAAACGCTTCATTGATGCGGCCCCGTGGCTCTGTGATCGCTGCGACAGGAGGTGTACTGTGGATCACCGTCCGTGCGAGGGTCTGCACATCTCCATTGGGCTGCGTCTCGGTCTCCAGAATCATACTGCCACAACAACAAAAAAACAACGTCAGTCACTCAGTGGCTTGTGACAAAGGGGGAAAGACAACACTATCAGTAGGGGCCTCTTACCATCCGACTTCATCGTTCCGCAGCGCCGTGTCGGTGGCTTCAAACGGGTATAAGTCGTTCATCGCGATGCTTTCCCATGTGATGATCACACAATCGTCATAGACGACTTTGTGGACCACAAAATAAGAGTGCATGTACACCACAAAGTTTTCATCTCGGTTTTTCAAAAGCGGCGCGATCGTGCGCCCATAGCGGGTATTTTCATCCAGCTCCATGAGCCGCTCACACTTCACATACCGCTTGAACCGTGGCGGAATCGCCAGATCAAAGTTAAATACAGAGTTCCACGCGGCATCGGCGACTTCACAATGGGTAAAGCCAGGCACTTTTTTCGCTCGTACAAGCTTGATCTCCATGTCAGGCCCATTGGAATTGAGCTTGATATCCATTTGCGGGTACTGGACGACCCGAGAGCCAAACTCATTGTACAAGTACTGGCGCGCGTACTGGGCTCGTTTGACTGCGATTTGGTGGAGCACTTTTGCTCGCTCCAGTGTGTCGACGGGCAAATGGTGGAAGCCGTGCTGGATCAACGTGGACGCCACCATCTATGTACATCATTCACAGGTGTCAGGGCCTTGTTATAGTGTGCAAACAGTAGCTCCCCGGGCAAATAAGAAATCCCTATATAAAAAAACGAACCGAGTTTTCGAGCATCCGCTGCGCGGCCGAGGCAAAGCTGTTCTGGTCGGTGAGCGCGGTTTCCAGCGTCACGTCGACTTCATCGACTTTCTTTCGCTTGCGGTGCAATGCGATCGCGGTTTTTTCTTTTTCCATGCTGCCCAGGCTATTACTGCTGGGCATTTTCATGGACGCCATTTGCTCTTGCAAAAACTGGACTTGCTCGCGAAGCCGCGAGAGTTCTTCTTTTTGCCTGTTGCGGTGCTTGCGCGCTGACTTGGCGACTTGCGCTCGGCGTCGCAGTTTTTTTTCATCTTCCGTGAGCGATTTCACTGGCGCTTTCAAGATTTCTTCCGAGTCGCGCATGCCCGAGTCGCTGTCTTGGGTGCTCGAGGGCGAGTAGGCATTCGGTGACGTCGTGTCATGGTGGCGTCCACTGCCATTGCCACTATTACCATTGCCATTGCCAGGGAACAAAGACGCGCCGAATGGCAGTGGTTGCTGTTGTTGTTGGTGGTGGTGGGAAGGTTGCTGGTACAGCGCTGGGTCGTAATACGCAGGCTGCATGAGCCCCGGCACTTTGCTGCGCTCACTGGAAGTTGTCGCATCGATCGAGATATTCATTGGCGATGGCGGCGGTTGCGCATGTACCGACGATGGCGACGCTCCTTGGTGGTTATGGTTATGATTCTGGTGGTGGGTATGATTGGTATGGTGGGCGGCGGCATCGGCAGCCATATGCGCTTGTGGCGCGTGGTGTTGCTGGACGACGCCATTGGGTCCCATCAACGCAAAGTCAAAATCCGTGAGGTTGGCGCCGGGGTACATGCCCATGAGAAGCGCTTGGTCATCCGGCGACAACGGGATTTCTTGGCCGTCTTCGCCAAGAAACGGGTACAGCTCATCGTCCGCGTTTCCAAACACAAACGCCATGGTTATGGTGGTGGCGTTATGATATGGTGGTGTGGTGGTGGGTGGGGAAGAACGGGGAGGTGGAAGCGTTCTCCCTTTTTTGTTTGTCGTTGTTGTTGTTGATCTGGACTGCAGTTGTCTCGCCTCGCCGCTGCACAACTTGAACGTGAGCTGCTGAAGTGTGCGGATGCGTGAGTGAGATCGAGGCTCGTCGGGCGGTGGTGACTTGCCACAGGTCAGAAAAAGTGACCCACACGGGTTTTCGACGGGTTGCTGATCGTGTGGTTTTCTAAGTTGAAAAAACGACCCGCACAAACCTTGCAGAATTGTCCCAGTATTGAGGCAAAATGGGTCAGGTGTCTCTTCGGGTGGGCTTGGACGACCCGTACGGGCCGAGAAAATGAACTGAACCAGATGGACAGGTATCGTCACGCCCATCTTATGATCTCAATTTTCAGGAAGCAAAGCAAAGCCAAGACGTATCGGTAGGAGGAGAGAGAACAGGATGGCAAGACCAGAAGTAGCCGTACGGTGTCATGGCAGAAAAAACGTGTTGTCACCAACAGCTTGACTGTACGAGGATAAACTCATTCCATTCTATCTCACATGCCGGCGTCACCCATGGTTGAACACGGGGGGAGCCAATATTTGTGCTGGTGTTCCGGAATTTGCGGCACAGTGTACCACAATCTTACACGTTAAATCAGTGCATAGTGGTTACGATATGTTTAGTCACAGTACATCTTGCTGCTAAATCAATATGTAGCTGTGATTTCTGTCCAGTTGGTTGACTACGCAGTATCGCGACAAGTCAAACGTAATCACTTCAACAACGCAAAGTTCAAACAGCCAGCACCGGTTTTGAACCATCATTCTGAACTTGTTCCGTTTGTCGCACATTAGTGGCGTAATCATTTCGAATTGATTATCACCATGGCGGGAAATGTCAAATCCTTTTCTTTGCGTGACGTGGGGAGCTGCTCATGCATGACGCCAGAACACACCGCCACAAACACCGCAAGATAAGAATGCTCAGAGCTGTCCCATACAACAGAAAGACGTCGCCTTCTCGTGGCAATGAGCACTGAAACACACGGACTCGTGGGCCCGCAGCATAGAGAAGTGCGTAGCTGGGATTTGGTCGCTGGCCCCATGAAAATGCTGGAATTGTAAACTCTTTTGGACCGCCGTGGGCGTGTTGATACTCGCACCATGCGTGGGTGTGACCAGAAAGCACAATATCTGGCTGGATTTTGTGCAACAAGTCGTTTGATAGCTCTTTTGACAACACGTGGTGGTGGGTCTCGTAAACAAACGACGGGTGCTCGTAGGTCACATGGCCGTGCTCACGAAGCCGCGCAGCACCACATTTCATGTCATCTTCTCGGAAAAGAGGAAGATGCGTGAGAAAGATAGTCGAATGGCGGCTGGTGGCGTCGTCTTCGCCGTGGGCTGGTTTGATTTGCAACGATTGGAGAAAACTATCATATTCACGAGAATTCACGACTCCAAATCAGGCATGCGATACCAACCCCAAAAAGCACAGCGATAATATGCAGTACCTTGCTGCCTGAGCCTTGATTTCGACCTTGGTGATGTCTGAATCGAGCGCCATGGTGTTCATGTAGATGATATCGTGGCCGTTCACAGTTGTCCGGTGGTTTGATGGCCCAAACGCGCGTTCGTGCCGTGTGATGACAGGAGAGGTCAGATACCGACCAAATGCCGAGTCGTGATTGCCCATCTGCAAAAAAAATGAACATGGCTGTCAGGATATACACTGCGCTAGCATCACGATGACAGTCGTACACGCACCAAGTAGATTGTCTCAATGCCATTCGTCGACTGGAACGCAGCTTTGAAGCGTGTCACGTATTCCTGGGTAACGCGCGCTTAGTATGCACTGCACCATTAAGCAACGCCAATGAAAAACTTTCATCAGAATGCGCACCTCCCAGTCGCCATCGGAGGTCGGATATCCACCTTCATCAAGTTGATCGCCAAGCACCAAGATGATATTCGGCTGGTGGACTCTCACCGCCGCTTGTAGAGAGGACGCAATCTGGTGCATCCCACACGCATTTGCACAGAATTTAGGATCGAAAAGTATAACCAGACGCTTCTGCGATGTCACCACAATTGTCGTATCCGTACAAGCAACTCACCTGGCTGTCGATCCACTGTCGTTCGATCCACGTCCTCCGCCGTTTGCCAAGGAGATGGACATCGCTGACCACAAGCGCTTTGAGCTCGCCAGATTTGGAGAGCGGATCGGATGCGTTGATCGCACATCGATACGCTGCCAGGTAGAAGAGGCCAATTTGGCCAAGCAGGATCACCGCCACCGCCACAAGCGCATCGGTCTTCCACCTCAGTTGCATTTTTTGTGAGTTGAGGCGACTGAAAGGCCATTTGACCGAAAACAAGAGTTAAACTACAATAAATTAGTCAATATTCGGAGTAAATTAGGTGAATGCCGATAATAGTGTGGATGAATCCATATAATCGGAAATTATGTATTCATCAAGAGGCACAATGGTGGCGGGTGCGATCGAAGAGCTCTTGCTGCGCCATCGCGCGCTCATCGACGCAGCGATCCGCCCTCTTGAGGAAAATACTCTGGTGAGGACAGCACTAGGTTCTATGGAAGGCTGTGCTGTTTGCTCTGTTTAGTAAGAGTTGTCGTTCATTTGTGTGAGCGTTATGGTGTTGGTTGTGGCAGATTGATGATTTCCTGAACGATCTTGAGACCCGCGTGGCTGCTCTCCAGCAACAAGAACCATTTTTCTGGGAGCTGCGTGTCGTTCAATACATCCACCAAGTCGTCACAGCAGAGCTGACGGATGTGCTGCGAAACAAAGTGGAGGATACCGCCCACGAAAACGAAACTTGCCGTGTGTCGAGGGCAATCCACGATCGTCTTGAGGAGCAACTGCAGAATTTAATCCGCATCCTCGACCATGACGAGCACCACGTATCTCAAGCGAACGAGGAGCACTTCTTAGAAGCGTTTTGGGAAAATGTGACGCAATCAGCTGCGGTGGAAAGCAAAGAGCTGCGTTCAGCTGAAGATGCCGAAAGTGACGAGGATCACGTGCCTGAGAATTCATCATACGAAGTGACTACAATGGACGACTTGCAATTCGAAGGTGGTTCAGTCAACAGGTAAAAATCTCAATACCATGAGGCGATTGATTGAGTGGGCGACAATAACAAGACTTTCTAACTCATTCGCTTTGGCTTGGCGGTCTAGCGCACCATCCACTGAAGAAATTCCTATCATCCTGAAGTCGTTTGGCGACGCAAGCAGCGAAGAGCGAAGCTCTGCACTCCACAGCCTGTCTCAGGTAAAATACCTTCCCTCTAGTTTCAACAGCGATCAACATAGTGGGAATGGATGACGACCACTGACACTACCTCACCCGACCGACAGATCTCTGCGCTCGAGCTCACTCACTGCATGGTCCACTTCCACGAGATCATCACTGGCCTCGCCGACTTGCTGGTCGATACAGACGAAGCGATCGCAAGAGACGCTGCTCGGCTCGTGTACGATATTCTCAACCATGTCGACGATTCTTCCCAGTTTTTGGACGTGTACCTCACAGTGGTGGACATGGTCGGTGTGAATGTGGCCTCAGGCTTGCTCGCCATCGATGCGACAGCGTTGCTTATTGAAGAGACCCAAACGGCCACCACCAAGGCCACCGATGTGTTTCGACTTTTGCATCTTTTGATGATGCGCGTGCCTCACCATTGGATCCACTTCTCACATGAGTCTCTGGCTCGCGTGATTTGCTCAACATTCGTGGTGTTGCTTCTCGATCCTTCTTCAAGCTCCGATAGAAAAAATACGTGGCGACCAGTGAATGTGCTCGCTCTCATCGATCCAGAAGCCAGTTGGATTACCAAGTGGATATTGAGAACACCGTCGAGAGCGCAGCTCTTTGCAAGTCTGGACGAGTCAGGCTTTGTTGCTGACATCATGCAGACCATGACCCGCGTGCGTCCGTTCGCGATGACAATGGCAGTGGCCGATCTGTACGAAAAAGGCAAGGTTTTCAATGTAAGACTCGACTTTTTTGGCATCGCTCCCTATGGGTGGGTCTGCAACCGATTCATTTTTTCACTTGATGTGTGCCCTCCAGATGTTGAGTATCCTTGTCGCCATCGCCACTTGCCAGCCAGGCCGGGACTTGCTTCGTCATTGGACAAAGCTACCAGCGCATCTCCATTTGCAGCGCCGATACGCTTCCTGGCCTGGCGTAGCTGCCAACTCCTTCGAACTGACCACCAACCCACTGGAGAATGACCGGTTTTTCCATTTTCGTCGAGATGACGGCAGCGCTTCAAGCCGTGGTGGCGACTTGGAACTGGAAGATGGAGAGCGTCTTGGAGAGTGTGCGCTTGCCGCCACCACGCTGTCAGCTATTGTGGTGCGTACTGTCTGAGGCTGTCCGTCAGTGGTCCCTCCGCGTTAACTTGGGGGTTATTTGACTTGTCTGGTTCAGATATTGCTGCTTCAAGCCGAATCCACTTCCCATGAAGAGAAACTGTTGTCATCGCTTGCGAGGAAAGCCAGTCGTTCCATGCCCACAGGGCAACCAGACTTTGTGAAACAACTCCTGATGGTATGTACGTGTACGGTTTAATGGCGATAAAATTATGGCATTAATATACTGACGGCGACACCAACAACACAGCTTGTGAATCGCTGCTGGAAGATCCTTGGAGAAGAAGACAATGACCACCAAGCAAGCTCCAAACCATCTGAACAAGTCGAGCTTGAAGACGACGACCCGTGGTTCCCCTTTCGACGCCCACGAGCCACCACCACGGTCGTCGAGCTTGTATGCGATGCCATTACCAAGCGGCTTGTACACGGTCGTTTGACGCTTCCATGCGTGAAGAAACGACTCACATCCATCTTTGGCAGTCTTCTGGACACAGCTGCTCACGTGCCGTCGCTCGAGCCGACCACGACCGCCGTTCTCGCGCAAAGCGTCGCGCTTTTTTCTGCACACTGCGGCAACAGCAACAGACCTGAAGACGGCAGCGACACTGTCAGCATTATGAGGAGCACTTGCCGCATTCTAGAACGAGCGCCGTTCACGTTCGGCAGTTTGCTTTGCGAGCCAAGCAACCCCACGCTGCTCCATTTGGCTCGACTCACGACGTCAAAGTCCACTCTCCCAGAATGTGATCAAGACGCCGTGTTTGAATTGGTGCTCGCTATGGCGTCCACTACAGCCATGGTACCAGCGCTTGTGGCAGCCGGTCTGTGGCGCCATTGCCAACGCCGTTTGCTTGAGAAATGGCAGCAAACGGGAGCTTTGGACTTGCGCATTGTGCAGTTGCTGGCAACCGCAGAAGCGTCTCAGATGTTTTTCACGAGCGAAATGGTTCAAGCGGCGCTTCAGGATCTGCAAAGCGCATGTAGTCTTCAGCTGGATATCACCCTCGCACTGAACTCGTCGCCAAGTGAATCACCGTACAGGCTCCGCCACTTGTCCAAGACACTGGCGTCTTTGCGAAGCGCACTCGCGACTCCACACAGTGCGCGTTTGCTGGGTAACGACAGTGCGAAATGGACTCGCCTCCTCGCAGAGGCCACCACAAACCACATCCATGGCGTTTGCTGTGCTACACCACAGCGTGAAGACTGGTGTACCATGGTGTTTGACATGGCGACGGCTTTTGCTGGCTGTGTACCGTCCATGGTCGCGTATTACGACTTGCTCGCGCGTCACGATGTACGACCTCTGGAACCAGACAGACACGACGATGGTATCTCGGCTTGTTCGTTTCTATCAAGTAGCGTCGCCTCTTCCCTCGCTCACACTGGCGGAAACCCACGCGATTGGGAGCGTCCTCGCCCACTACACGAGTTCAGATGGAGTGGCGATGCCGTGGACACCACTACTACCACAACTACCACAACTGCTGCGCCTGCACCTATCACAACTACTCGTGCGTTCACATCTCAAATGACTTGCACATTGCACCAAATGCTGACATCGATCCAAGAAACCAAGCTGAACGACACGCCGTTGGATATGGTGATGATCTCGCAAGCGACGTGGGAATTGATTGGCGATATTGAGAGAGTCTTCCGTGATACCCCAGACCCAAACAGTGGCGATCACCTTTTGCTCACGCGTGCGTTTGGATCTCTCATCTTTGAGCTCGTGAAAAGTGGCAAAAGCAAAATCAAAGGTGAAACCAGCGGCAACGAGATGATGGCGCCACAACTATCAGCAGCAGCAGCGCAGACTGTACTACTGGACTCGTTCCCATCCGACTCGGAGAAGAAACTGATGAACACGTACTACAAGGACTACTGCTTGACACTCGGGCTCAAGTCGTCCCCGACGACTCTCCACGTGCTTGTCAAGATCTTTGGACGCGCTGCGATGGACTGTTTCCCGATCTCCATGCTCATGATCTTGGACCAAACAAACAACGAACAAGAGCTGATCGAATGCTTGCAGTACTGTGCCTCTTGTCCGGGCGTCGGTGCCCTGTGGCCACGAGCGGCTGCTCAAAGGGAAGATGAGGATGAAGATGGTGGTGATCTGTCTCTTGCTGCGCTACTGCCGCTTGCCCAAGCCGCCGAGATGATCTTGGAAGCCGAGTTTCCTCAGGTAAAATCCATTTTTTGCAGTGCGGACACTTGGAGAGCGGGTACTAAAATGCACCTTTGCCAATTAAAAAATAGGTTTTCCAGACCTTGCGCCATTGCCATTGCTCCGTGTTGACGCTTGTGATGCGGTGGCACACGCAATGCCATTGGAATTTCTTGACATGGGAAAACACGTTGATGATGATTTATCTCAATTTTCTATACGGCATCGAGTTTCAGGTACAGCCGTGACCTCCCGTTGCTCCCGACAATCCCTATCGCGTCGCTGACTGACGAGTATATAATATTAATATTTATATTGTGGTATTACTGATAGGTGTACTTGTTTGTCGCCATCATCAAACACGTCGAGCCAGCGATCCGTGAAACGACCGCAAAATACAGCGGCGACCCAGCGAGAGCGTTTGTCGAAGTCCTGCAGATGCCCATTGAAAGGTTCCAGTTCATGGCGTGGCGCAATTTGTTTTTACGGCTACGAAGCACATACCACGACCGTGTTCGTGCGATGCTCCATCGGTAGATAAACCTTCAGTTTTTGTGTTACCGATGGTGGCGATGCTGCTGGCGTCGTCCAAAAGAAATCGTTTTGGGAAGTTGCAAGTTCTTCATTTGCTCGACGAGCAAATCTTCGTCTTCTTCGCATTTGTTTTCCGTTTTGTCTTGCATATCCGTATCCACTGGAATCGCCAAGGGCGTTGACTCTTCTTCTTCATGGTGATGGCTACAAACTTCCATATCCATGTTTTCAGCAGGTATGGGCTGCGCCTGCTCCATGGGGTCGCCCTGTTTCTTTTTCATTCGTCTCTTTTCCTTGCGAGCCTTGGCCTTGGCCATTTTGATCTCCCCCGCTCGGGCAATTTGCTCGTCTGTCATCATCGCCATCTTGCTCTCTTGACCAGCAGTTTTCTTCATGTTTCTAACGTCTCGATCCATCGCCGCCGCCGTCTTCGTCATTTGCTTGTGTCGCCTCATCCCACGTGGCCGATGGAATGAGAAAGTCGCTGGGTACTGGTGGTCGTGGACCAAATGCTTGGTGCGCTTGTCGTCGCACGTGAACACTTCCGCACACCCGTCCACAAGGCACACGTACATGGGCTTGCGCTGCGAGAGAACACGGAAAAACGCATCGTGGGTCTCGCTCAGATGGATATCCAGCAGACGGTAACTGAGAAACGAACGGAAACACTCGCGGCAAATGTTGCGATGCAGGCTGCCGCGCACAAGAGGAGAGGACCACGACATCCGTTACTCTTTTTGTTAACACGGATGCAGTGGTAACAGGTGTGTTTGCTACGTACAGATCGTAGTGCTCTTCGTACGCGCGTAGCGAGTAAAAGCCAACGTTGTTGCAGTTGAAAAGGCGACAGGCAAATACGATCGGTTTTGCGTCAATTTCGCCCGTGGTCTCGCCCATCACCACCTTGCCATATGATTCCTGGTAGAATTTGATCGCGCGCAATTCGTTCCCAGCGGCAAACAAAGAATGCTCTGGCGTGTAGCGCCGCCGACACTTGCCATTCGCCAGCAGTTGTTGCTGCTTCATCTCAAGGAATAAGGGTGATGTTGTTTATGGTCGAAGGAGCTTTCAGAATATTACAATACGGGTTTTGCTATTTACGGGTTTTAAATATGGACATCATCTCGACTTTCGGATCTGGGGGTCTTTTTTTCTTCTTCTTCACAGCGCCATTGCGTGGAAATCTTCGCTGAGCATGTCCATCATTTCGCGTTTCTCATCGGCGTCGTCATTGGCCGTCGACGTGTCATTGTCGTCGTTGTCATCCACATCGCCATCGTACACTGGCGGAGGGGATCGAGGAGCTTGCGGCGGCTGAGCAGGCGGCAAAGCAGCATCGTTCTCAGCGAGTTTTCGCTGCTCCATTTTTGTAATCTTTGTGTTGGCGATTCGCTTGATCCCGTTTCGGATCTCACGGACAAAGCGAATCGGCGCACTGCACAAAATAAAAACGGGATTTGTAACAGGGATTCAAGTTTGTTGATATGGTAACCAGTGAAATGCAATGGTACATACCGGCAGTATGGACAAGCGCGCTGTTGCAGCGATACCAAGCACTCGCGACATAGATAATGCGAACACTCGAGCAACTTGATGCGGGAGTCATTCAAGTCGGCAAAGCAAACACTATTTTGTTCCAAGTCAGAAAGATTCAGGTTAGAAAAATGATCCAGTCATGGTCATGACTCTCTCAATGTGACTCAGGGCAGCCGCCGCCTACGTACCCGCACTCCATGCGATCACGCACCAGCCGTTCGACGACCGTATTGTCCGACTTGAACATGATGCAAAATACTTTCTTCGCACGGTTGAAGACAAGGTATGCGGGCGGATCGGGCGGCGGACTCACGACCATTCCAAGCGTTCTGGTGCTGCTGCGCGGTTCCGACGCGTTGCTCGCCAAGGTGCACACCATCCATTGCGCGAGAAGCAAATCAATGCCAAACGACAGTAGCTCCTTAATGCCGTTGAGGCTCTCGACCGCGTAGCTCACGCTCATAGCCAGCCGGGAGGCTACTTGTCGCTTTTTCGCCTTTCCGTCACGTGCCGGTGGTGGGGGCGTTGCAGCAGCGTCGCCCTCGCCACTGGTACCTTCGCGTAGCACGACAAGCGCCTCTTCAATCGTTTCGTTGCTGATACCGGCGATTCGAACGAGCACCGGTAGAATCTTGAGCAACGACTTGCCCATAGCCAAGGTGATGTCTCCGTACCGCGCCCATAGAATGAAAGGCAGCGTGGACTTTCGTTTTGTCGCGTTAGCATGCAGTGCTTCACGCGCACGCGGCATGATTTCCCCCGTTGGGAGTGGGTGGATGGCGAGAATGTCTTTGCAATACGCATCAAACTCTTGCGTGGCGTTCGCGGCCGTGAGACCGGCCTTGGACAATGAGCGCAGCGTGTCGATACGCACGCGACACTTCGCGCGCGGGTTCGACCACACGTGGATCACGCGGTCACGGCCACAGTACATCGCATACGAACAAAAGCGCTCCTCTGTGTGAAAAGGAAGCGCACGGTGGTTGAGCTTGAGCACATCTCCTGGCCGGAACGACGCCACATCGCTGCTGCTGCTGCTGCTCTCCATTCTTGGACAGTGTCTTCTCTCTTTCCGCGAAAGCCGAACGATTCAAGGAATGCACACCACTGGCGTGGTCGTTTGCGCCCGCCTTCGCAGCATTCCACAGGCTCGAGGCCGAGCCTTCGGGTTGGATGGATGCCTTTCTCATTTCGTATTTTTTTTTCGCAAGTTGAAATCAAATCAAAAACAAATCAAAAAATAATTATCAGACTCAGCTTCAGAAATACGTCAATCTGAGAATATGTTTTCCCCGAAATTACAAAAATGCATTCATCTTCTTTATCGCACACTGCCCGTGATACTCACGATACAGCAGCCGACGCCTTCGGTCTCCACGCGTAATTCTCCTACAATCAGTCCTCGATGGCCAAAGCTTAATGTTACGGTGATGATCGCGGCCAGACCGGATGCGAGTCGTGCACTGTCCTTGTCGTAGGTGGCTTCTGCGATGCTGGCGGAGTGGCCACCGCCAGAGGCCGAGATGTGCTTGACACGGAAGCGTTCTTGCTTGGAGCCAACGTTGCGCACGCGCACAGGGAAAATGTACACTTCTCCGACGGCTAGATGGTTCATTGCAATGCACGGTGGTGACACCTCCATCGCAAAGGGCAAGAGAGTCGGTGACGATGCACCACGAATGGGCGAGATCGGGCTGCCCACGTGGAAGATGTCCTTTGTTCGAAGCGGTGATCCTTGCCCAGACACTGTGCTTTGAGGCGAGTTGTCCATGAACGGAAATTCGAAGCGACGGCCATGTCGAGTGGAACGAGGCTCCTCACAGCCCAGGCTCCTTGGAGATGAAACGGCTGGCTCTCGATATGGGGATCGTAACGGACTGGGCGGTCGACTCGCTGGGCTATACATCGCTGACCGGGACAGCACGCCAAGCGAGCCGTCATCAGTCAAGTTTACGCCCATACCTATTCGGGCAGAATCACGCCCAGTGAACTGATCCGCGGGCGTATGCGGGCGCAGGAGAGAGCGGCTCACTTGAGGAGACGGTTCTGACGTGAGAGATGCTCGCGTGGTAATGCGATACTCTGGACCGATAAGCTTGTTGATGCCGTACTCGGTCAGAATCCAGCAAGGTTTCTTCCCCGTCGTCAAGATCCTTTTCCAAACATCTGGGCTGTCGTCATTGCGTAATTGGTTACTGGAAAGAGTCGTCATGGTCTGGAACCCAGCCAATGTAAACCCTTTCTTGCTGCCTGACGGTGATGCCAATACAGCATCTGCGAGAAGTGTATCAGGCGGCGCAAGCACCGAGCGTTGGCGACCCAAGTTGCCCACATCCCGCGAATACTGTTTCTTGAAGTCATCCACTTCTTGAGGGTTGTGGCGCGTGATAAAGTCTTTTTCACCAGTGAATTTGCTCTTATTCGACAACGAACGGCAACTGTATGGCTGCATGATCTTGTAGTCATCGTAGTCCGGGATCGCGAGAATCATGAGCGCATTCTTCTGGTCGAGCACTGTACTTTTGCGCGTCTGGCGCGCGATCTGCTCCGTGACACTCATCCCTGGCAGCGGGCTCGTGCGGCCCGATCGCATTGGCGACGGCGGTGTCGACAGAAACGTGCGCGACGACTCGAGCGAGCGCATGGACACAAGATTCGGCGTCGCTGGTGCTGTGGACGCAAGGCTTGGAGACCGCAAGGGACTCACATTCTTGAATTCTTCGAGCGTGTCCATGGTGACGGATGATAGAGAGTTGTGAGTTTTGCTGCTAGCCGCACAAAATCGATACTATGCTCCCACTGGCGCTTGCATTCACCGTCGTCGGTGCATTCTTCTTTTCCTGAAAATAGCGATGCGAATTGATACCATTTTGGATGGAGATGATTGGCTAGGTAAACACCACTGGTTGGACAAAATAAAGTGTAGCCATGTCTAATGAATAGACAGGATTGGACCGAAACAAGTGCATGATCCTATTATTAGCCAATCACTATTCCACACCTCGAACGAAGGTTTTTAACGACGACTTCAAATGAGGTTTTTTCACCTCCAAAGTCTGGATTTTTTTCGGCCCCACTTCACGCAGACGCAGGCACGTAGCAAAGCAAAAAGCGCAGCTCCAAGGAAGAGAAGTATACACAATGGTATGCGGACAGCGCCAACCAAATGGCGCTTCGATATGCGCAGAGAAAAGAGAATTGTATACTTAATGCACCAATATCTGTATGGATGTGTTTATCCTCGTCTAACAGGTCGTGCTATCGGCGGCGTTGCTCACGCGCAATGGGAAAGGTAAAGAGAGCCTCGGATATGTGGGACTTGGGGTAGAGCCCCTCAACTAACCTACATGGCACTTGTTTTGGAACAGTTCTTATCGCGCGTCAGTTTGTGGAGATCACGCGCATTCGCCTTGAGGTATATGACGACTCCAGCCAACTTGTTGATGGATTACAAAGCAACTCTAAAACTCATCTTTGTGTCTTTCTCTGTCATCAGGGTCTCTTGACGGCGTTCCCCAAATTGCTTTCCAGTGGCTCGCGGGAGCATACCTTTATCGATACCGAGAGCGTCCGCTACGTGTACCAGCCACTGGAAAACTTTTTCGTGCTGATCATCACGAACAAGACCAGCAACATTGTCGAGGATTTACATACGATTCAGATGTTATCCAAGCTTGTGCCAGATATTTGCGGCTCGTTGAACGAAAATGCGATTCGGGACAAGCAATTTGAACTGATCTTTGGCTTTGATGAGCTCATTTCGGCCGGTGGCCACTCGGAAAACATCAATGTGCAGCAAATTCGAGTCAATATGGAGATGGAATCGCATGAAGAAAAGCTCCACAATATGATCCAAGAAAGCAAGCGCGCCGCGGCAAAGGATGACATGAAGCGCCATACGATCCGCATCAAGGAAGAGCAGCGCGAGCGCGCGCGTCTAGAGCGCTCGGGGCTCGGCGGGTACGCGAAACAGACCGGATTCGGCAACGCGATTGGCAATGCCTTTGGCCAGTCGCCACGTAGTGGTGGTGGTGGCAGCGGCAGCTCACCGTCGTCGTCCTCTTTTTCAAGTGGAAGCGGCAACAACAACATGCCGACGTCGCCAACGTCGTACAACAAGCCATCAGAGCCTCCAGCGGCGCCAGCGGTCAAGACCTCGGGCATGAAGCTCGGTGGCGGCGCCAAGTCCAGCGGCAAGTCGTTCTTGGATGCGATGACCGCGGAAGATGACTTGAAAGAAATCCCACCGATGAGTTCGCCTGTCCAAGCCGCAGCGACGCCCACGCCTGCTATGGCGGTCAGCCACGACCCCATTGGTGTCGTCGTGGAAGAAAAAATCACGGTCGTGCTGAACCGGGACGGTGCATTGGACCAATTGGAAGTCAAAGGCAGTCTGTTTGTGTCGATCAACGATGCCAACAGTTCGTGTTGCCGCTTGAAACTGAGATCGTCGACTGCGAATGGCATTTCGTTCCAGACCCACCCAAAGGTCGACAAACGGTTGTTTGACCAAGAGTCGGTGCTTGCGCTCAAGGTGAGTGTCCAGTGTATTTTTCTTTGATGGCATTTCCAGTGGTTTTCTGACAGAACGTGCTTTTTGGTTTAAACAACTACTTGTAGGACCCAACAAAACCCTTCCCGTCGACTCGTGTCGCCGTCTTGCGATGGAGTTTAAAGACCCAGGACGAATCGTTCTTGCCGTTGAACATTGTTTGTTGGCCTGAAGAGCAAGGCAGTGGCAAGGTGCGTATGTGTAGTTGATGTTGTCAGGCTCCCACCTACCCACTGACTGACTGAAATGCTACTTGATGAGCAGATCAACGTCACCTTGGAGTACTCGATGGACCGCGATATGGTGCTGGACAATGTCAACATCGTGGTGCCGCTTGGCTCCCACAACTCACCGCAAGTCGCCCATATTGACGGCCAATTCCAGCACAATTCGCACGACGGCAGTCTCTTGTGGCATCTGGACCGTATCGATTCCTCGTACGTTGTCCATCTCTTTCATCTGGATTCTATCATAGTATATCTACCGTGACTGACCTCTCTTTCATTATTTGTGTGATAGAAACAACTCGGGCACACTGGAGTTTGCCATCCCTGGTACCAACTTGGACGCATTCTTCCCGCTGTCGGTCTCGTTCTTTTCTCGAAACGTCTACAGCGATGTGGACGTGGAAGCCGTCACCAAGGTCGGTGATAACTCGCCCATCCAGTTTGGCTACGAGAAATTGCTCTCAACGGAAAACTACCAGATCGTGTAGTTTGAATGAAAAAGCAAAGAGAGAGAGAGAGAAAGACAAGGCGTCGGTAGAGAAGGAAACACGGCGCGCTTGAAACCGTATTTACCAGTACACGGTAAAAACAACCCAAACGTATAACAACATGATTTGCAAGATTCAACTGTTGTATGTTCACCGGGTCATGTTCATTCATCAGTCGGGGTTTCCATGAATCTCTCTCGTTGAACCAGTTGCAGTTGCAGCGGTGACATTGAAGAAGACCAAGACCACCAAAAGAAGAAAGGGGGTCTTGCGCACTCGCATTGGTTGCGACAGGCGAAAGACGTTTGTGTGCGAGGAGCCAGCAACGAGCAAATCCCAAGAAGCGTACCCCCTATTCAAACAAACTGCCATGTCGGTGGATGAAGAGGGGGTGGAGGGTACTACAGTGTAGTAGTAGCCTACGACCCCAGTGTTTCTCTCATTGTGCATTTCATTGCCTCCAGCTCAAGTCGAATTGCCTACTCCACCAGTTCTTCCTTTTCCCAATTTCTCCCCGTCTCTCTCGTTGACCATGAAGCTCGGTAGATTCCTCGTGCTCGCTGCTGTCGCTGTGACCGCGACCTTTGCCGCCGACGTGAACGTTGTTGGCGCCCAGCGTCCAGCTGCTGCTGCTGATACGAACATTCGTATCGCGACCAAGGACTTGCTCAACAACCCGACGGCGTTGCTGAACAAGAACACGGTCGCCACGGACAACAACGTCTTTATCGCGCGCAGCAACGTGGTGTTCACACAGAACGACCGCCTCGCGTTGCGCACCAAGGTCGAAGACGCGCTTCATCGTGGAAAAGAGCAGTCCATGGCCGTGGCGACCTTGGCCAAGGATGTCATGCGTGTGGTCTCGGCGCCCGACACGGACACGGCGCTGATGACCAAGGCCTCGGCGGTCGTCACGGCCAAGGGCGACCCCACGGCACTCGCGGCTCGCATCGCGGACTTTGTGGACGCTGCTGGCCAACGCGAAATTGACAACGAGCAGGCCATCCAGTCGCAGACACCACGCGGTGTGATTATTCTGGTCGGTACCAAGGATATCTTGCGTCAGCCAACGGGCATTGTGAACAAGAACATCGCGGTGACTGACAACCAGATCGTCATTACGCGCAGCACGCTCGCGCCGTCGCAGAACGACCAAGTCGCACTCACGGGCGGCGCCAAGGTCGCCGATGCGGTCCTGCCAGCGGCGGCGGTGAACGTCGGGCAAGTGAAGGAATCGGGGTCGGAGCCGATGTACCGTCAAGCGTTTGTGTACCCAAAGCACGGCGAAGCCGATGGCACCATGCCCAAGAAGGAGCAATTCGGTTTGTGGGGGCCAGGCTGGGGCTTGGGCTGGCGCTACCCGATTGGCTACTGGAATTTGTACGGCGGCGGTTTGTACGGCGGGGGGTTGTACGGCGGGGGTTTGTACGGTCGCGGATGCGGCTTGGGTCTCGGTCTGGGCGGTTTCTACTACTGTTAAGCGAGCACACGTGGACGACCACCGACAGTGGTCTGTTGAGTCTTCTGAAGCATTGAAATGCCTGCATTTTTAGTGTTTTTTTTTTTTTTTAATAACAACCACGTTTTGAATGGAATCTCTTGATTGTGATAACTTTCTTTTGTCTGCATAGTAGTCGTACATATAAAACGCCAGAAAACTACTCTCTTTGAGGTAGATATACTCACGACGATGGGCGGAACACATGCTGTTGAGTCGCGCGGAACAATGCATCTGTCTCGGCACGAAGACATCGCTCCAGCATCCGCTTCACGACCTCACAGCTTTGAGCGGGTCGCTCTCCTTCCTTGGCTTGTTCCATGCAGTCGTACCAATCTTTCAAAGACCCAGGGCAAAGCGCTGTGCTCACACAGTCCACATACCCGACGTAGTGGGTTTCACTGGGCGTCAAGCCGTTCGCTAGAGGCTGCTCTGGTGCGTGGCCAGCGCCGTACCTCTTCTGCCGCCGTAACTCGCGTTTACCAGCAGTCACCATCTCTTGGAAGGCCCTGTCGCACTTGCGAAGAGCAGCGTATTCACCGCCGAGTTGGGGATCGGCTGCCAAGGCGATGAGCTCCTTGTCGCTTAGTGTGCCTTCCTGAGCCATCTACAGAGCGTATAGAGGTGACGCAACCCTGTTAGTGCAGTTCAGATGGTCTATTCAGGCTGTTGCTGTTGCGCACCTCATGGAAACGCATCGCCGTGAGGCATTGCGGGAACGCGCTGCCTTCCATCTTCTTTGCTTTTGATGGCACGTTTGTTTCGTTACGAACGTGACATAACAGTTCGTATCCATTGATCCACAAGAGTGACATTCACGAAAAGTCACTAAAGTTAACGTTTTTTTTAGGAATATTTCATCATTTTAAAATGATGAAAAGGCTATAAATCGTCTTCGTCTTCATCGTCGTCACCACCGCGTGCAGAGCGTCCTCCTTGCATGGGCGACCGCTGGTTGCTCTGTCGGTTGATATGCATATACGCTCGTGGCTTTGACCGGAAGACACGCTTGTAAAGGTACGTCAAAGTGACCGTGATGATGAGCCCACCTAGGCCCAGCGTCAAGTACCCATAGTTGACCAATGACAAGGGAGAATTGGACTTGTTCGTGGCCTTCAAGTCGGTCTTCTGCACGCCAGTGAGAGTCTGGTCGTTGGGGTCGTCAGCTGTCGTGGACGGAGTTGCGGTGGTGGTCACGAGAGGGGCGGCTGCAGTTGTCGAGACCGATGCAGCCGTCGCTACAGGAGGTACCGTAGTCTCCACAGGCGCAGTGGTCTCCACGGGAACTGTAGTAAGCACAGGTTCAGTTGTCGCTGGCGGCTTGGTCGTTGTCGTTGTTGCTGCTGCTGGAGTGTTTGTATCTGGTTTCTCAAAGTCTGGTTCCACAGCGACCTCGTCATCGTCATCGTTGTCGTCTGTCTCACCGGTTTCCGCGGCCGAAGCGTCCGTACCATTCATCACAACTGGACCTGGTGCGGTCGTCGCCACAGGCTTGCTTGCTGTGATAGTATCAGAGACCGGTTCTGGGTTTTCTTCTTTCTGGACAGTCTCCACGGTCACTTCCATGGTGGGCGAGTACCAGTACAGCGATCCTTTCACCTGGTGGCCATTCCACTCTTCCTGCCACGCTGGGTTTGTGCGAGCGTTGACGTAGTGGGACTGAGGACGAATATACGGCGATGGCTCATCTTCCCCTTCGGCGACTTGTTGTTTCCAGTTTTGGTCGACGACCGCGACCGTCCGCAAGTAGAATTTCTTGGCCACTTGGGCGTGCAAGTCCAGACACGACACAAAGAGCGACGTGCCCATGGTATCCGTATTGTCTGGCGGTGTGGCCGCCACTGGGTCTGATAAATCAAAGAAACGACTGGGAGCAACAACAGCATACACAGTCAGCACAAATAGCAGTGCCTGAAGAATCCAGGGTTACCGTACCGCGTGGATCCTTTCTGAAGCGCCGACTGCCAAATGATACCTGCGTCATTGTTAAAGACATGGGTCTGCTGCTGCACTGGCTAGTATATAGCACAGTAACAAATGAAGAAACTCTCACCTTCTGGTGTGAACTTGTCGTCGGACGCGAGTTGCACTTTGGTCTCGTCCACTGTGAGTGCACCAAGCACTTCCCACGCGACTTGAAGCTTGAGTGGCTTGCCCTGGTCATGCAAAATGTGGCACTTTGTCGTGTTACAGGATGCGACTTGCGCCGACAGGGCACTGCCAGCGCCGCAACCCATGCTGACCAAATGCTCGTGGTTGTCGACAAATAGATCCGCCGGTGGAAACAAGTCGCGTGGCGTTGTTGGCACGGATCCGCTCGGCTCCTCCTTCTCCTCCGCCGTTGCAGCAGCAGCAGCACCAGTAGCAGTGGCCAACTCCAGTGGAGCGTGGACCCAGCGCAAGTACGGCTCGACCATATCAATGAGCATCAAGGCCATCCGCACGTTTTGAGAAACATGGCCCAACGATGGGATGCCCTTCTTGGTACTGTAAAAATCCAATTCCGTGGCGTACAAATCTTCAAAAAAACCCAAATGGCTTTCAACAGGCTTTTTGTCATTGGAGGTTTCGACCAAGATATTAAACGCGCGGTGGGTGATGTTGTTGTACACGGTCTTGTTTGCCGCGTATCCGCCAAAAGTCGTGGGCTCACAGGGCTTGAAGGGCTTGTGGGCGTCGTCCACGACGTACTGGTTTTCCCACGAGGCCGCGTACGCCCAGTCTTCCATGCCACCGGTGACCCCGTACACGATATCATTCATCGTACCCGTCGGGTACAGTGTCTTGTCGCCAAAGGCACCAGCAAACACTGCAAGCGTCGTCGCGAGCTGCGCTTGTGCTTCGTCATCGGGCGACCGCTGGCTGCGGTGGCTATTGCTTGGCGAGTAGTGGTTTGGTGACCCCCACTCGTACGAGACGGCACGCATGCCGCCGTGGAAAGTGATCGCAAGCTGGAACATATGGTCGCGCCAAATTTCGTTCACGACCCGCGAGGTCATGGTCTGCATGCACTGGTGGCCTGAGCGCATGTAGTTGTAGTCGCGGTTTGGGTCCACGTCCAGCTCGGTGCGGACGTCGTGGGAGTAGCCGTAGGCGTTCGTCATTGGTGTGATCACCACGTTGCGCGTGTTGACCAAGTGATGCAGCCACCGCTGTGTGTGGAGAGATCCAGGAGAAGAGTCCGTGGATCCAGATTGAGGATCCGCGTATGCGGTGGCAAGCTTCGCAACTAGCGCGATCATCTCGATGGTCGTGATCGGCCCAATGCGCTCGTTGCCATGGAGAGCGCCACTGAAAAATACTTGCGGTCGGTCGGGATGGGCGGCAAGCGTCGAGTGGTTGGTCATGTGGACGACAAAATGCTGGCAAGGCACTTGTTTCCCCGTGGCGTCGTCTTCTACACACATGAGCTCCTTTGGGTACGGCAAGCTGTATTTTTCTTGAGCGACGAACACGCGCAGCAGTTCTGGATAGGTCGCATTGAGGTGTTTCAAGTAAGAAACCATTTTCCCATACGAACGGTACTTGTACGGTTGCGCGGCTACTGTGTCTGCATGGAGAAGCATAGCGACGAGAAGAACCACGATGGCGGCAGTGGAAGCGCTCCATATTCTTGACACACAGGTCATGGTTGTTCTCCTTATCCGTCCCGGATCTCTCCAATTATTCCAGCGTGTGTCCGTTGCAATCTCCAGAGCAAGTCACAACAACGCAACCGGTGTGGGTCAGGCCCACATTTGTTTGGTGGGTTTCCACAAGCATCACGAACCCGCCACAAACGAACCTGACAATCATTCCGGAAACGTTCCTCCCTCTGGAATCTGATCTTATTCAAATTCAGGCCTTGCAGTCGTCACAAAGAAAACTTCGCAAGAGCCAAAGTCGACCAACGGAAGAAAACCCACATGGCGCAGTTTGTCGTGGGCGATATCGTGCGGTTCCATCGCGGCGAGTACAGCCACATCGCGCTGTACATCGGCAACGGCCACGTGATCCACTTGTGGTCACCGACAAGTGGACGAGCGTTCTCTGTTCGAATTGATTCGATCGGCCATGTGCAAAATGCGCAACGGTCAGCCGAGGAGTTGCTGTTGGCCTTGGATGAAGACCTCGATGACGATGATGATGACGGAGACAGCGGAGCGCCGCAGCTATTCACATCACAATACGATGCCAAGATGCTGCGAAGCCATCAGGTGGAGCCCTTCCGTGGCGACGATGTGGTGCGCCGTGCGCGCACGCGGCTGGGCGAGACGCGGTACGATTATCTGAGTTACAATTGCGAACACTTTGTCACGTGGGCACGATATGGAGTGGGCGCGTCGCCGCAGGCAACATCCCATACAAATCAAGTGCTTGCGGGCGCGTTGCTTGGCGCCGCAGTGGGCGGCATGGCGGGTCTTGTCGTTGGCGGCATGATTTCATTTTTTTCGAAAGTCAATGCGCTCTCGGCCTCGTCCAGTGGCGCGCCAAGCGGATTGGAAGTGGATGACGCCAATAGCAGCAGCAGTCGGGACGTGAGTGATGCAGAAGAAGAGGAAGTGAACGCGTCGGAACGCCCACAGAGCCGCCGCGAAGCGCGACAGCGGATGCTGGAAGATCTATCGGCCATGCGGCTGGAAGACAACGGCACCGTGAGCGAGTTTGAAGCCTGGGCCGAGGCTCGGCACCAGAGCCGCATGCGGTCAAGTGCGCGGAGGTATACAGATGACCGCCACATCGCGCTTGCGACGCGGCTGGCGGACGACAGCCTTCTGTGCGGGTACGGCGGCGGCTATTCTCTCATGTCTGATGGTTGAGGATATATCTAAACGCCTGTGTGTGTCTTTTTTGTTTGTGATAGGATTTGCTTCTACGATCTTCAGCTCACGCGTGTCGTGGCCTTCCCTTGTGACCATCTCACGTGTGCCAAGTGCTATGATGGCTTGGTGACGAACGGGAATGGCCACAAGTGTTGCCCCTACTGCCGGTGCGTGGGTCTTGGAGTCGATGATGGCTTGATCATAATCTGATTTATTTCTGGCTGGATTTATTACGATGCAGGATGAACATTACGGATGTCCAAGTCATCCATCGGTCCACGAAACTTGCCGCTCGCCAACGCATCACAAGTGACGAGACGACCACCCACGCCAACGCAGCGCCGTCGATCTGAGCAAAAAAAGAAGCCTTTTCATTGTGTTTGCCTATTTCTATAATATATATGTTTTCGTTTTGGGCAGGTAGATGAAACAACGGTGGTATCCATTTCGATCCCTGTCGCAAGGACAAGTTCCCCTCGCATCCGTTCCCACCCCACAACAGAAATAGCAGACAACTGAGCAATGGAGGAGTGTACAGTGGGAGATATTGTGCGGTTTCAACGCGGTGGGTATGCCCACGTCGGCGTGTACGCTGGCGATGACCAGCTCATCCACTTGTGGTTTCCAACTTGATTTTTTTGCGCCTTCTCCGTTCGTATTGATAGAATCCGGGACATCCTCCAGTCGTACAAGCTTGGTGGATCATCTGCACCACCACCGGAAATTTGTTCGTCGCAGTACGATACTCGTACGCTTCACACTTACAAAGTAAAACCCTTTGACGGTGAACGAGTGGTGGACCGTGCACTTGCACGGCTCGGGGTGAAGCGGTAGAGCTGCCTCAACTACAATTGCGAACATTTTGTGATGTGGGCGAGATACGGAATCGATGACTCGCCACAAGTCACATCCTTTGCCATGCGAATGCTACGTGGTGCGTTGGTCGGTGCCGTGGTAGGTGGCGCCACAGGGTTTTTCACAGGCGGGATGATTCCAATTGTTGGTGGCGTGCGGTCCGGGTCATCACGTGGTGCGTTAGTGGGAGCTGGAAGCGTCGCTGTTGGTGAAGTTGTCCATTCTGGATGAACAAAAAAACACCATCAAGAACCGACCACAACGTCATCGAAGCCTCCAGACCAAGGCCAAGAGCCGATCGCAACGTCGACACCTCCACAGGTTTGTCAACAAAAATTTGTCGAAAGCCACCCGCGACAGCATACTTTTCGGTACCAGTACACCTATGATCGCGAACACGCTATCGCTACCGAGCTTGCTGAAGGGAACCTTGTCGGCAGGTGAGACTGTCAAGTGCTTTTTTTTTCTTTTTTTTTGGTCGGAGCCACGTTGATCTCGTTGACAAGCAACAACCTTCAACTGAATTATCGCGTTGTCTTGCGTAGTGGCTGCTGCGGCGATCTTCAACACACTCGCGTGTTGCTGTTGGGCTGTGGCCACGTCCTGTGTGGCACATATTATGACCGTTTGGCCACAAACAAGAACGGCCACAAACAGTGCCCGTCCTGTCGGTGCGTTATTACTACAGTACAGAGTACTAGTATACTCTGAGAATGCATCCGCTTGTCAAGCTTATCCTATCAATACGTGATTCACAGGAAGAATATCGCCGACGTCCAAGTCATCCGTCGGTCCAAAAAACGCGCGGCGCGGCGACGCATCTCGGGCATGAAATCTCGTTGAAAGGAATGCCCTCTCTGGCCATTGTGGTGCCCACAGAGTTTGCCCATAGATGCCCAACACTTTCTCATTTCTTTATGTCACTTCTTAACGCTAGTCCGTCCAACATACCAAATGCATTTTTCCCGTTGCACGTTCATGACGGACCGACATTCTGACCGCGCCCCCGTCCCATACAAACGAACCCTCACACTGAATGGGACCGACAAAAAGCGAAAGAACAATACCAAAGAAGAAAACAAATCCTCATGCAAACGACGCCGCCGCCGTACAGCGTGGGCGATATCATGCAGTTCCATCGCAGTGGCATCAGCCACATGGGCCTCTACGTCGGCCATGACCAAGTGATCCACTTGTGGGCCCCGATAGATGCGGGCGCGTTCAAAGTGCGCATTGACTCTTTACCCACAGTACTAGCCGCCCATCAAGAAGCTGGACATCCTCCAACTTCCCCCACAGTGTGTACACAAGAGTTGGACGCCAAAATGTGGCGTGGCCGTCATGTGGCGCCGTTCCGCGGCGAAGAAGCCGTGCGACGCGCGAGAACGCGGCTTGGAAATCCACGCTTCAGCCTTTTCCGGTACAACTGCGAACACTTTGTCACGTGGGCGCGGTACGGTGTCGCGACGTCGCCTCAGGCCGGCTCCCACGTCCTCAAATTGCTCGCTGGATCACTCATTGGTCTTGTGGCACTTGATCGCATCGGAAAATTTGTGGCTGCGACAAGTTATCCAGGACACGGCCAAGAGAAAAGCAAGTCAACCGCGCACGTCATGGACGATGAAGACATTGCCGATATGCTGATCGCGACGATGCCGTCACTCTTCGAGTAGAAAGAGGCAGAAAAAGTCAACAATCTCACAATCTCTCCAGAGTGATCGGCGCCGGAGTGGTGGAGAACAAAAATCAAACCCAGTGATGAGCCGTGAAGGAAGTTTTTGTTTTTGCCTAATCTGTTGGAAAAACACACAAACGACCGAAACATGTACACAAGTACGGGACCAATGACCCTGCTCTCGTCCTGCTCCTTTTTCTTTTTATGGATTAGCCAAAACCAAGATGGCTTGAATGAGTTGGTTGGTTTGGTCTCGCATGGCCTGCATCTCTTGCATACGTGCGTGCGCTTCTTCACGGCGGCATTCGCGGTCCGCCGCCGCAGTCTCACGGTCCAAGCCAAGTTTGCTTTGCATCAGCGCGAGTGCTCGGTTCGCAAGACCGTACCATCCATCAACGTCACGACCAGTACCGTTCGTGCTACTCAGCACTTGCCCTTGTGGTTGGAGGTGTAAGGTCGGTTTGGTGGTTCCACTGACTGGAGCCGAGTAAACCGGTGGTGGCGTATGGCTACGAGGGATAACAACAGCAGCAGGAGTGGCGTTGGGTGGTTCACGGCGAAAACCGCTTGGTGCGTGCTCAAGATTGGCTCGCTTCGCCGGTCGTTCGTGCACGGCTCGCACATTCGAAACCGCCTTGTCGAAATCAGCAAGACGTGTCGGCTTGGACAAGTTGTTCATAATCGCTGCACGCAGCTGCTGCTTTTGCTGGGAGGTGGCGAAAGGTTGTGGTTGTGGCTTGGGCTGCGGTGGCGATGGCGGCGGCGACGGCTGTGACACTTGTTGGGGCTGTATTTGTTCCAGGAGCAGTTGTGGCTGACGTTTCTTCGCTTCCTCCCCACCGCCGTTGCCGTCGTCATTTCCCACCTCCTTGAGCAAATTCTGCAAAGTTGGTTCTTCGTTGTTGGCGTCCATGCGTGCGATCACCAGATCCAACTTGTTCAATTTCTCTTGGTATTCGCTCTCACTTGAAGTACCACGCCGCAGCATCTTGTCCTGCCGCTCACGGCGCTGCGAGACCATACGAAAGAACCGCGCACGCGTGGCAGTCGCTGTGAGCCCCGTCAACAGACTGGATGGGTTTGTATTGAGTGCCTGTGCAATTTGTTGCCACGCATCCATGACGCCTCCTCGAAGGCCCCACGGCGCGACTTGGTCCACATGGCCAAGCAGTAGCAAATCATCGCGCCCGGTAAACGACTGTCGCGTGCTTGTCGTCGCGGAAGGCATGTTTGTCTTCATTGCCGCCGTATTCATCATCATCATCATCCGTGGATGGGGGTTTCCTTTGTGAAATGGATGTTGGCGCCAAAAACATTTTTGAACAAAAGGAAACGAGCCAACTTCAACCACGAAGAAGATAAATTATAATACCGTTCATTTGAGGCAACTTCAACAAAACTGCAACGATATAATACCGTTAATTTGCATTTTTTACAGGCAGATCCACAGTGGTGTCACTATTGAGAGGGCTTTGTGGCAAACTGAAAAGCCGAAAAGCCACGAAAATCAGTTTGATGCACACACCATGAGTGGCTCCTTATTGGAGCGACGCCATAGCTACGAGCAAATCCCACGCTTCTTCTTTCCGGTAAAAACACGCCATCTTTGTCTGCGCATAGGTAGTCGCTGTGCCTATCCCTCAGATCCACTCATTGCATTCATTGTATTCCTTTCAGAAAGTGGACGCGGATGACCAAGTGCCCACTCGTTGCAATGCGTTTTGCCACCAGCGCGCGCTTGAGCGCATCCACGAATTGACGCTTTCGAGCGCAGAGCTGGAGCGCTTCACGAATGCTGTTTGCCAATACGCGTACGCTCCAACTCTGACCACGTTTCAGAAAGTAGTGATGAAGAAGACGGCGAAACCTTCCGGCATCGGGGCGATCGACCGACTTCTTTCCAAGCAGATGGCCCTTTTGCTGTCCTACGACGACTGGAAAGCGGTTATACGGTCCACCAAAAGCACCGCCATCGAGTCGATGCTACCGCCACAAACATATCTCATGGTACTGGGCAGCTTTGCTTTTTGTTTGGCGAAGAGTGAATGCAAGAATGTTTTTTTTTTTTTTTGACAATTTGTGCGTTTCAATGTCTTGCTCCATGCACCGGCCAGCTTCCACAGGACGAAGATGGGAAAGTCAACGGATACACGATTCTTGAATACGTGTACCAGCTGCATCGCACTCTTGTCGCAACGAGCTTTTTCTTGGAGCAACCAGAAGGGTCCATTGAGGGCTGCTTGACCGAAAATGAGCTCTCTGCCATTCTGAACCGTGGTATCACAACAGCCACCAAGAAAGAGCATCTCGTCGATGTTGATGTACGCCACCAGTAGCAATGCATATCGCACCCAAATACAAGAATGTATCCGCGGAAAACTAATGCGTGGCTCTAATGTGTGGATGTTGTAGAGCGAGTTTGAGGCGTATTATGAGCTCATTTGCACGCGTATGGTGGTGCTTCGCCACGACTTCACACTCACTCGCGGCGTGGTTTCCATGGATGAGTTGGTTTCTTGTCCAGTGTTTCTCGAGTGGCTGCAACTCGCGGACACCAGGCTCCATAACCTCTTTGTCCACGACACGAACCGGTTCCGACCAGACGCGATCCGGCAAATCCATCGCCAATATTTACAGCTCGACACGGACAAAAACGAAATGCTTTGCGTCCAGGAAGTGATGGATTTCGGCAAAAAGAAAGCATTCAATCCGGTCGACCAAACACCGACACACGACTTGACCGCGGCGTTTGTGAACCACGTGTTCAATGAGGTCAAGACGTTCCCACCACAAAATGAAATGGACTACAAAGGCTACATCGACTTTACTCTTCTCATGGCCGATCGAAGCTCGCTGGCCTCCGCACGGGTCAGCAACACACCCAATTGTTGTTTGCACTTGACTCATTGAAACCCACTGACTTTCATTTTTCAATCTGTTTGTGCTAGTTTTTCTGGAAAGTGCTGGATTTCCAAAAGCAAGGCTTTCTGGACAGCACTTCGGTCGACTTTTTTTTGGGGGATCTTGTCGCCAAGATCCACGACCACGGCGAGCCATCCAGCGACGAGTCGCCCTCAGCGATGCTATCTAGGCTACGGGTGCGTTGCTGGACAGTGTCAAGCGTTTTGTACACTGGGACGGAACAGAACATAAATGTATCTAATCGTGGACTGTGGGCGTTTTTGTCTATTTTTTGTTTTGTTTTGTGGTAGACGCAAGTCTTTGACCTCGTCGCACCACGGGATCCTACGCGCATCACGTGGCGGGACCTAACCGCTTGTAAGCTGCCGCATCTTGTTGTGCGCATGCTCACCGACTATGTCGCGTACCGTCTGTACGACGAATGCGATGGCCGTTTCACTGTCCCCTCCTAAGATTTGGACCATCACAAAAGATAAAATTGGCACAAGCTCCCACTTCAGAACACTGTATGATCAGGCCGTTGTCGCGTGAATGGCTCATCGTATCCATAACCACAAAGAGAGAGAGAGAGAGAGGGGCCACTTTGGACATTTTTTATGCCGTGTTTTCGGTTTCTTATGATGAGATGGCATGATCCTCTTCCTGAGTTCCACACCGCTACAGACGCGATGTCGGGGGAGAACAACTAAAAATATGGTGGCTAACTCAAAAGGTTACCCCGTCTACTACACAACGTAGCAGGTACCACAGATCTCTGTTATCGCGACGTAAAACAGTCGCATCCGGAGATCCAATGGCCGCCTCCTCCAAGGAAATGCACTCAGTCTTCAATTTAAGCTCCACGTGGCCGAGCTCACTATCAATTTCGTTTTACACAGCATTCCCATGGCGACCACCGCCGTAGCAACAGCGGCCACTCCATCGCCAGTTGAAACGACCAGTACGCTGGCGAACATGCGTCGCGGGGCCAAGAGACTCGGCGACTTCTGGCTTTCGCTGCAAGTTGAACTCCACGGCCAATACTCGTTCCGTCGCCTCCATGCGCTTCACGACTATTGCCAGAAGACCAGTCTCTTGCATGTTGTGCTCATTTGTGTGAGCACTCCGCTGCCATGCCTCGTTCTTGTGACGCTCATGGATTTGATCCCCATGACCAAGCCAAGCGACGGCATCTACAAAAACTATGTCTTCTGGATCCGCAACTGGCTCGCCGTGGCGTTCATCACGCTCGCGGTCTTGGAACAATTCCGCAGTTGCTTGCCGCGACTGCCAATGAGCAACAAGGCCATGGGTGGCATCACCGTGCTGGCCACGACCATGGGTGTCGGCTGGCAATTCATTTGCTCCCACTTCATTGGGTTCCCATTGCCCTTTGGCTTGGTGATCGGCACGATGACGTGGACACCCGGTGTCTTGGCAGGTTGCTATTGGCTCTGGGGCAACAAGATCAAGCAAGACCGGTCGCTTTTTGAAGATGTGATGCACTACCTGATCGTGTTCAGCTGCCAGATCTCGCTCACGCTCATTTACCCGCTGTACATCTACGTCTTCAACAGCTTGAGCTCAAATGGGCAGACGGCGTTTGTGCTCATGCTGCCAGTGATCAAGATCTCGGCAAAAAACTGGATCAGCTGCTTTCTCAAAGATATGGACGACTTGAAACCAGAGGTCGTGATCTTCAACATTGAGATTTTCAATGCGCTGTACGTGTCGTGCTCGATGCAAAACGCAAGCTCCAACGTCACGACGATCGTCATCATGGTCACGGATTTGCTGCAAGCCTGGCTCGCAGTGTACGATATCAACCAGTTGCTTGGGAAGCTCCAGAAGCTGGTTGACAAGATGCCTCGTGGGGTCGATTCACCTGCGAGCCCCACGTTCATCGACATTTGCGTCGAGCTGCTGAAAGATCCACGCGTCCGCGACCACCCACGGCTGCAAGGCAAAAAATACCAAAGCATCTTGTTCAAGAAGAAAGACACGCCAAAAGTTGTGGAGGCATCCAGCGTTCTGGAACTGGATGCCATCATCCCAGCGACCCTCGGCGTGACGCTTACACCACTGGGTACGCAAGCAGAGAGCCACCTTGCAGCCACAATTCAACCAGAAACCACCAGTGAGATGAAGATGCAGGAGATTCGAGTGTCTGAGAGCATTCAGTCGGGAGAACCAACTCTGGCAGACGCCACGGTCGACGCGTTGGGCGTAGTCCAGGAGGATCCATTGACCGGTAGGCCGCAAGAAGACCACCCCGTGGGCGTCGATGGGGGCATACCACAGCCAACCTCACTGTCCCCACTGCAATCGCTGACACTTGACGAGCGTGTCGATTTTGTCAAGGATACGACCCAAGTGCTTTTCGTGACCGAGTTTGTGTTGCTCATCGAATTCACGGAAGTCGTCATGCCGATCATCTACAGTATGTACATGTTGGCAATGTCCCACTTGCCCAACCGCCAATACTATCCGCAATTGGCCAAGCTTAGCGACGAGAGACTCGCTGAAATCATCGCAAACGTACTCACGTATTCGGCGCTGGAATTCTTGTCGTTCGCCGCGATCGCCGTGCTTCTCAAATGGAAACTCAAGATCTCGTCGCTCCATCAATTGTCGTTTGTGCTCGACACGCAAATGGCCAACGTTCAATCGAAGCTTATCCTCTGGACTTTCTACGTCGTACAGTCGATGCTCTTCCATTTCGGTACGTGCAGGCTCTTGCGCTGGCCAGTGTATGGCAGCTTGCATTATGTGTGGCTGTGCGGGAACTAACTGGTAGTGTTTGTGTGTGTCTCTGGTCTGCGCAGGAGTGGACTTTTCCATGAAGTTTGAGTGGCTGAAGAACAACTGGTAGTCGATCTGGAGGGGTGCGTCATACTAGATTAGACACGCCAAAGCGGTCTGTACCGGTCGGTTGAGAGTTATCAATCCGGCGACCACGATATGATAAATTTACTGCTCGGTGGGCGAAACCTTCGTCATTGCCGTTCTCACACGTCGCACAGGCTTCCTATTGGTTGGCTGAAAATATAACATCGCGTTTGATTGGCTGTTATAGATAAATGTAGCCATGTGCCCCTTCCGACCGCCGTTGGACTCGTGATTGGGACGTGTATGTGGACGCCGGCGGTGGTTGTTGGTTGTTATACACTGTGGAACAAACACTTTAAGCAAGACCGATCGCTCTATGATGATTTGATGCAGTACTTGGTCGTCTTTATCGGACAAATCTCGATCACGTTCACGTATCCAGCGTATATTTTTGTCTTCTACAGCTTGGACCCAGTACCACAAACCGTTTTTGTACTGGTGTTGCCCATTATCAAGATCATCACCAAGAACTGGATCAGTCGGTTTCTCAAAGATGTCGATGACTTGAAACCAGAAGTCGTGATCTTTAACGTCGAAGTGTTCAATGCACTCTACGTGTCCTGCTCGTTGCAAAACACGACCGCATGGGCGACAACGATCTTATTCATGCTTTTGGATGTCGTGCTCGCGTGGCTTTCGCTTCAAGATATCAATTTTTTGCTTGTCGACCTGGACGCCTTGCTCACAAAGCTGCCACAGAATGGCCAAGACCGCACCATCCTGGGCATTTGTGTGGAGCTTTTGCAAGACCCTCAAGTGAACAACCACGCGCGGCTGAGGTTGAGATCGCATCGCGTGACCTCGAAGCGAGCGTCATTGTACGTGCCACGAAAGCCCAGCGTGGTGGTTGACGCCTCAGCTGCAGCGGCCATCGACAGCGCCGTGCAAAGCACGATCATGGCCCAGAATCGAGGTGGTGCAATACAAGTAAAGTCATCCATTAGTGCTGGCTCTACTGGTGCTGGTGGGGCTGGTGTGACACCTGTACAAGAGCAAGCATCATCTCTAGATGCTTCCTCCAACCCGCTCAGTGTGTGGACAGTCGAAGAGCGCGTCCACTTTGTCGAGAACACGCTCAAGATGCTTTTCTTGGTCGAGTTTATCGTGCTCATCGAGTTCACCGAGGTCATCATGCCCATCATTTACACCATGTACATGGGCGCCATGTCGCGCTTGCCCAACCGGCGCCATTACCCGCGGCTGGCCTTTTTATCGGATCAGGAGCTGGTGGAAACCATCGCCAATGTGCTCACGTACTCGGTGCTGGAGCTCATCTCATTCGTGGTGATCACGTGGATCATCAACCGAAAGCTCAAGTTTTCCACGGCGCACCAAGTCGCGTTTGTGATGGAACGGCAAGTGAACGAAGTGCAGTCCAAGCTGATCCTGTGGACGTTTTACATTGTGCAGTCCATGCTCTTCCACTTTGGTGCGTGTTCTTTTCTTTTTATGCTGTTGTTTTGATCAACAACCTTGGCGCTGTATCATAACATATTTGACTCACACCCGCATTGTGTACTGTGATATTAGGCGTCGATTTCTCCATGAAATTTGCGTGGCTCAAAAATAATTGGTGACCACAATCCGATAGAAAAAAATAGAAAAAATAAAATAAAAAATAAATGACACTTTTTCAGCCTGCTGGATGCTGCACTCCGCTTGATACAGCACGCTGTGGTGCTCGAATTTCTGAGGCAGAACCCGTCGGCAGAGTTGCTTCTGGTGGATGACCTGACCGGATCGATCGGGAATTTCCTGCTGGTGACGACTGTGGACGCGTTGGACGGCGAATCGCCAAATCGATAAATTGTGGAACCGCCGATACCAACGCCGCCGAATCACCACCAATTCTGGAACTTTCTGTGCTCATGACATCAACCATGCGTGGGGAACGAACAGCGCTTGCACTATGTGTTGGTCGACCTGGAACAAAGCAACGAAAATATGACGGTAAGTGTGATTCCAATGTATATAATTCGGGAATGGGAAGGGTGAGAAACACAAACACTTACGACGCGCGTCGAGAGATAGCCCCAGTTTGGAAGGCGATTTCGTAGGCGAGATGGACGGCGATGGTGTCTGAGGAAATCGAATACTAGACGTCGCGTGGGTGAGCGACAGTTGCTCTTCACCTTCACCAGCGGGGACAAACTTAACAAGCCGTTGCTACAGGTAAGAAAAGCATATTTTGTCAGCTATCTGTGAGTAAGAAAACCCAAGATAAATGAAAGAATATCGTACCGGAAATCGGTTATCACTCTCGAAGATGGACGAAGTTGGTGGTTCTCCGTAGAGTTTGTCGCGGTCGCTTCGAGCAGATCTGGGACTCGTTGTCGCGGAAGATGGACGGGACTTCGGCTCTCCTCCCCACGTGGCTTGATTCTCCTGAAGAGGGACACTAGGCGAGGTTGAAAACGGAAAACTTGGCGTCGAGATCTGCTGGGTATCGGGCACTTGGCTCAAATTGACACGGGCTGACGGATACAATGGCCGTTGAGGAGACGAATGGGCCGGGCTTCTCGGCGGACTCGCGGTCTCAGGGTCCACGTGCACAAACTGCAGCGTATCCGACGTTGGCATCCGCACTTTGTTTTTGCGACTCAGATTTGTCAAAACCGTGGATACACCGTGGATCAGCTGCCAGTTGTCCAGCCATACGGTTATTTACATTCAACTCCACCAAGAACGAGGTATACATATGAGCAAGTACTGTACCTGAGCTTGCGCTCGTCTCGATGCTTTGCGTAAAGCGTCACGGTGTCGCACTGCGGCATCCAGGGCAAGTTCGCGGTACTGGACGAGTTTTTGCATCGTGGTTCGCACAGCGTACGGAAGAGATGGCATGCCCAAACTTGTCGATGGCTGGATCTTCCCTGCTGTGAGCGCATCTCTGAAACTTTGATTGACCTACAATAGCATCCAATCAGCAGACAAATCGATGGTATGGAATCGTACGAAAGTGCTGCACTTACATAGTCGAGCCGTTTCTTCTCTCGTGCCGCTCGAAGGTGGCTGACCAGGATCTGCCAGTTGGTCAAAGCGAGTTCTTCTCGCGCTGTCGAGTTGAGTTTGACCAAGTCGCGCAGCGTAGCGATGACATCAGGATCGTCGTTGTTCTTGAGGAATCTTGTCGACAGCGATGGCGCCGATGTGGTGGCGATTTGTCCACCATTTGGAGGCGTTGGCGTTGGGATTTGGATCGTATAGTCGACGCGTCGTGGTGTGTGTTGTTGTTGCCAATCGTGGGCGGTATACGAACCATTTGGATGTGGTTCCACGACTTCCGCTTCTTCCTGAGGAGAGAAGCTGCTCGTTGCATGGTGGGCGGAAGGTCCATCCTCTTTGTCATCATCGACCTCCACATCCACGTAGAAGACTTCGATCCCGTCCTCATCGATATACGAAGCATATTCATATTCACCCTCCACCACCGCAGCAGCAGGGATAATGCCGTCGTTGCCGTTATTGTCATCGCCTCGCAGCGTCGAGCCCTGGTCGATTTCTGGAGGGTAGCCGCCATCCCAAGTGGGACGACCACGGCTGGTGCGTTCCTGTTGTTTGTGCCGTTGCGCCACCTCTTTCTCTGAAAGAATTTTGCGCACGATTGTCTTCCTATAGTGCGACGGCGCACCATTTTCCCGTGGTAATCTATCGGTTGGGATTGACAACCCATGTAGCAAGAAAGCGTCTTCTTGGTCCTTGCGACCGCCTTCAACGTTATACACAACTGGGTCTGCAAACAGACGATTTGCGGTCTGTGCAGAATTCTTACCAGCGCTGTTCGGTCGCTGGCTTTGTGGTGCAGCAGATTCTCCAGTTGTGGCACCCGACGGTTCGCGATCTTGAGTACTCCCCGCAGAAAAAGCCGCCGTTGTGTTGCTTGGATTGGATCTTGTGCCAACAAGCGCTCGTGTGATAGCCTCTTTCGCGCACTGCTGCTTGGTGGAGCTCAACGTAGAGTAGAGATTCTCCAGATCCAAGAGTATCGCACCAAGCCCATTGCGTTCGATTTCATTCAACTCGGAACTGGACCCCAGGGCTTGTCCACTGCCGCCTGGCGTTCTGTTGCATGCTCGCCTGGAAGGGTTGGCATCGTCCACCGGGGTGGCGCTTCGATCAACGAGCAGTTGCGTCGAGATTTGAAGGAGCCTTGCTTCATGTTTGTCACAAATGGTGCACCCGTCGATCACACTTTCTCTGTTGCCTGCGTCTTCGGCGATCCGTTCCAGTGCGTCTTTTAAATCTTTTTGGGCATTCTGGAGATCCACTGCCAGGTCTCTGTTGGCATTCTGTAGCTTTTCACAATCCAGCTTCCAAAAGTCAATCTCCGCACACGTTCTTTTCTTGACCATCGCCAATTCTTCGGAAATGTGTGCCAGATGAGTCGTCAATGTGAGAAGTCGGTCGGTTTGTAGAGTCGACGCATGCTGCGACGAGCGGCGTAAACTCAACAGGTCCTGGTGGGTGCTGGACAGAGCCTTGAACAGATCACGCGGATGCGAGCTCATCGTGACAATGATATTGCCCATGGAAATGCTGCTGGTGCGCTTTCGTTTGTCATTTTCACTGCCCAGCTCATCCTCGGCTTGCTTCAGGCGGTGCTGCTGCTCGTCGTACTCTTGTTGAACGCGACTGATCGCATTCGAATATCGTCTGGCGATTCGCTCGGCACGCTGAACTTCATCTTGTGGGTCTCCATCCTGTTCATCATCATCGTCATCTCCAGCCGAGGTATCGTCATTATTATCATCCGCGTTTTCGTTCACGTCATCCTGGACCTCGGAGTTGATACGTGGCGCAATGATCTGAGACTGTTTCCTATCCATGTTGGTGAGCATCATCTTGACTGCGGCTTGCTTTTCCTCGATGGCTTCGTTTCGATTCAGCAAAGTCAGCGCCAGCGACTCTTTTGCCATCTCCAGTTCGCGCTGCAGCCGTTCTTGTTCTTGCTGAGAGGTCCGCTGCACCGTGGCCAGTCGATTTTGAGCGTCAGTGACAGAAACCTTGAGCTGAGCAAGCCCACTATCTCGCTCTGAGAGCAAGTTCTTCAGCTCGACGATGAGGTTTTCGTATTGTTTCGTTCGATTTCCTTTTCTCATGGAGCTCTTGCCAGCCGCTGCTTCGTCAATATTGTTGTACGCGTTCATGATCTCGTCCATATTGATCTCTTCCTCCTCGTCCAGATCAACTTGGAGGCTACTATCGACACCATGAGCCCGAACAAACTCAAGTTTCTCGAGCCTCTCTTTTGTCTGAGTGCCTTCCATCACTGTACGTACAAGCTCTTGCTCGACTTGGCTTGTGCGAGTCGTGGCTTCTTCGAGAGATGCCTTGAGCTCGAGAACTTGAGCCAACGTCTTCCGCAAGTATGAGTCGTCTTCTGGCTCGGCTGGCTCGGCGCCGACCCCGCCTGCTTGGCTTGCTTTCATTGCAGCGGAGGAGTCCAGATAGCCACAACCATTACACGTGCGACACATGATCAGCCGTGATTCTTGAGAGAATGCAGGTCGTCGACGACCGGAACTATGCTGTTGGTCGCCATCTGCGAGGTCACTGCCCGCGACGACAGTCCCTGCACTTTCGCTTCGGTCGATCAATCGCTTCGACGATTCCATGCGAAGGAGCAACGCCTCCAGCCCACGCGAGACGCGCGTCTTCTCCCTGTACGCGCTGTCTTCAACTGCTTCCCACACGCTCTCGTTGTTGAGCAACTCGACGATGGAATCGCCCACGTCCTCCCACGTGCACTTGGACTTGTACACACAGTCGATGATCCGTTGCCTTTCGTAGAGACCGTGTTGAGAGCTCGCAAACCACAGCTCGCCATCAAGACCACGGGCTTCTTCAAGTTGTTGTTTACACAGCAAAAGCTGTTCTTGCAGTTGTTGACACTCGGCGCTACGTATCCAAAAAAAAAACAATCACAACATATCATCAGCACAAGCACAAAATGGCAGTCAAGAAAAAAACAACACAAGTTCACTCACGCAGCCTCGCGCGCTCGTTGCTCCCATTTTTCCTTTTCTCGCCGCATCGCCGTGGAACCGGCCGCACCGGCAGTTGCCGACGCCGATAAGTCATCCGGTTTGGTGTCTTTCTTCTGCTTGTCGGACCATGGGGCATCCTTCGCTGTCGATGGCTCCGCTCCATGCTCGAGCTTCACCCCAGTGATGCTCGAAATCACTTCATCTAATGCCTTAATAGTACGTGGGTCACTGCGGTGCTTGCTCACCAGTTCGCGCAGCATCAATAGTTGCTTGTAAAAATCCTTGCGAAGCGCATTGTTTTCGGCCACGCGGCGGTCCAGTTTGGACTGGAAGTGTTCCAGCAGCTTGCCATTTTCACTGACCTGCGTATTCAACGCAGCGATGCGTTCACGCTCCGCCACCACGCGACGTTCTTTCTCTTGAAGTTCTTGCTGTACACAGTCGTGCATCACATTGACCAACTCGGTTTCGCGAACTTGGATCGCAGCCGCAAGTCGGTCATGGAAGAAAGCTTCCACTTCCGCCATCAACCATGGTGGCGGTGAAGTTGTTGAAGTTGTTGTTGGTGTCCGACTCGTTTTGTTGTTGTTGTTGGCGACTCGCCCTTTCTCAGATTCATTGGCCACCACCCCAGAAGTGATGTTGATAGGAGTCGTACGATTGTTGGCGTATGCTGATGAAGAAGAAGTTGAAGTTGCATTTGCGGTCAACGATGAAGAGAGTACCGGTACTTTTAAATTCGCCACAGTAGCAGCTGCCATGGAAGTGGTTGTTCTTCGGCTGGGAGAATGAGCTCGGGTTTCAAACAAGTCACTGTTGAGACCTACATCTTCACCTGCGGTTTGTGTATGGCGGCGTGAAGGCGACTTGTGCCGTTTTGGCTCGGGCGAGTGTACAGGCGGCACAAACTCTATGTCAGTGTCTGTGTCGGCATGGGAAGAATATGGCAGGCGCGCATCTGTTTCAAGAAGGATTGTATTTGCACACGCATCTCCGCTTGAAATGGATCGGTTGGTTCCGCGATCGTGTGCAAGCCGCGCCGTCCATCTCGCTACGCGCACCACCAAGTCTTCAAATGCCTCAAAAAGTTTGGTTCCTTTGGCTTTCTCTGTCGAAAGAGTCGGAACTTGCGTGGCGAACGTGGTGCGTGCGTCTTTCCCATCGTGTGGCTTTGGCGATTTGATGGAAGCGGTTGCCGGTGTGATTATGCTGCGCTGCATGGTGCAAGGCCGTGGGGATCGGAGACAACAATTCGCACCAGCATTTCCTTCCCCGTGGCTGTGTACCGTCACGATGTGGCGAACACACCGTTTCATGATTCGGTTTTAAGAGAAGATTCGTTTTTAACGTAGCGCTCCTATTGTGGCTGTCCTGTCCTGTCACATTTCCGCACCACGATTCATCCATCCTCAACCATTCATGCATGGCAATGCCATAATGGCGTGAATGGTGGGGGTCCGCATCCATACTGTACCATATCCATATTGCCCATTGGCAATGCCCAACCCAACACAAATTACCGTAACAGGAACAGTACGGTACTTGCACGTGGTGGTGTCGGCAGCGCACTGGGCACATGCCAGTTCTTCCGATCTTCGGGGCCAGGGAAACCCCTGTGAATCCGTGAGGGATCCTCCCAGTCTGAATCCGAACAGATAACTGCACAGTACAGTATAGTACGAATGTCGTCAACCTGTGCTATATACCGTGCACAACACGGTGACCGCAACACAACTCTTCTAAGTTCTTCAGCTTGGCAGCTTGGCTGCATCCAAGTCTTGGATGTCTGAGTTTTGCTGGCGGTTGAAAGTTATTGTTCCATTACTCTATTACTCTGACAGATTTCACTTTATCAACGGTGACATGAGTGGAGGATTTCGCGTCAAATTGCAATGGTCAAATTGAATGGAACGCCAGTCCGACGTGTCCAACGTGTACTGTACAGTGCTGGAAAGGATGCAGTACTGAAAGCCATACTGTATCCGGATACCGGTACCGTGCAGAGAACTGTTCGTTATTCCGAAGCACAGCCTGCCATGGCGAGCAAGTCAGCCAAATGCAGCACAGCATGCAGCGCATGATGCACCACGCGCGCACCGATGGAAATCGGAGTTTGGGTGGCCTGTCTGAGATGGACCGACGTGAAGCACGCAAGGGATTCATGATTCACACAAGGTGGGAAACGTACGGTACTGTACGGGAACATTTGTGGACTGACCCACATGATGCCTTTGCCGCCACGCCAACTGCAACACAGCCAATCAAACTGGCATTTTAGCGCCTGTAACAACAGCGACCAGTTACAGCCAATCAAACAGGTATTTTAGCGACTGTAGCAAAAGCTGGCATTGCATCGGCGATGGGTGGGGAATGTGGAGCATGTTCGGTGCTGGGCGCTTTGTGTGGGGAACCGTAGGATAGTGACGGACTCGCATGAAAACTGTCTGGCGTTTCGCCAACGGCGAGTCGTTGACACACAACATTTAGGAAGATTCCATTGGCGCCACTCGACATCAGCAGGGACCAATCATTGTGCTTCCTGGTGCAAGAGTTGTTGGAAAGACAGGCCATTGCTGGGATTGTCACAAATCGTGTTTTTTTTTGCAGCTAAAATACCGGTGCCAACCACAACAAGAACGTTCTTGTTGTTTTGATTGGCTGTTTGCATCACTTCGTGGGTTTCATATTTTTGGGATAAACGAGGGATAGGGGATTCGGCAGACGGCCCAGCCCCGCAAACGCAAACGAACTGACTGCAACAATGGCAGCAAAGGAAAGCAGACGAACACTGGTCCTGAGTGATTGTGGATTGCGGACTTTCGGTCGCATGCCTCCAGCACGCGAGTGTGTTGGAAAGACCAACTGCAACAAACCTCCAAGCAGTCCATTCTCGAATTCATCACAGACAACTCACATCCACCGAGTTGGCTCACATCCAGATAAACACAGCTCCAACAAGCACGACACAGATCCATTTTTCAACGGCAAGATACACACAGATGTCCTTCTCACACTGGATGAGCGAATTACGAACACAAGACTACCAACGTCAGGTCACGGACGAAGTTGTCTCCACGAGTCCTGTCAGTCTCTCTTCATCTTGGGCAGAGACCGATTCAGAGTCGGACTCGGACAGCCAGCACAGCGACTTCGTGTTTTTTGGTGACAAGTTGTCGCGCAAGATGGCAACACGCAAGAACCACCATCAACGAACACCACCGATTCTGATCCCCCAATCGACACACACAGATCGTACGCGATCATCTTCACAATACTGCGAGGAATCCCCAGTCTTTCAGCAAGGAAGCCAGCTTGAGGATTACCGTACCCGTCACTCGCCAGATATCAACGAGGAAGATTTGATGTTGTTCGGAAACCTTGCGTACTTCCGAACACAGCATGGTGACACATCTAGTGCCAGCGTTCATTCGCGTTCGATAGAAAACGGCGCCAACTCATCGTCGAATGAAGACGAAGAGATTTTCGATATGGAGATGTAGATGAAATCGTGTTCTCTCAAGAGTAAGAGCAACACATATTTAGAAAGCGAGCAGGTCAAGCACATAGAAAAATAGAACTATCATATTTATCCACATGCAATGCTCTTTGCCATTTTCATGTTGCGCTGGCCAGTGTACCGGTATTACTGCTACGCAGTGGTATTACTTCGACGGCCGATAGACTACCAGGTATCGGCTACAGTGCTCAATGTACCGGTTGTCGCTGTTGTCAACCGCGCGAGCCAAACAAGCAAGGCGCATTCTTCTTTCACTCTGCGACAAGAGCGAACTGTCGCAGCTCGGAGCTCGGATGGTTCAACTGTGCTCGCGTGCGAAGTCATGATCCAATTACTGTGGACTCATTCGCAGCATGCCCGTCATCAACCCTTTCGCACAATTTCCTGCGCTGTACGATATTGTTCCCTGTTTCTCCACTCAGCGCACATACCAGCGCCAAATTTTCGCCACAAGAGAGAGAGCAACAGCGACACTAGCCCCAGTTGTATGTACAGTCTGCACAGCGATGACCGAATTTCTTCTTTTTATCCAGCATCTCACGCACAATTCATTCCACGTGCGAGTTTTATGGACGTCCTCGCATCGCGCGGTTTTCCTTCCTGCGATCGATGGATTGCCAGTTTGGCATGTGGCTCCCACACGCAAATAGACCTTCACTCTTGTTCCATAGATGCTGTCCTGAACCTTCTGGAGCTGGATTTGCTTCAGAAGGTTCCGAATGAATCTCTTCTGCTCGAATACAGGGCGGTCTTTTGATCCCTTCCGTCATTGTGGCCCACACAATTTGTGGACCGCCGAGTGGTCAAATCATTCGACGGTTGGTTGATTTTCATTTTTTTCTGCATTGTGCTTGCACCTGTGCCAACTTTGCCAACGGTACCGCTGGCATCCTTCAGCCAATCAAACGCGGAGATTCACCCAACTGGTGCATGCGCCAGCGAACGGGACGAGGCGAAAGCTCAAGGTTCAAGCGCGCAACTTTTGCACCTGCCCAAGCCACCACCCGTTGGTGAATTGGAATCCGGAATCTTGGATCCGACCACATTTTTTTGTCCGCCGACGGGACACTGTAACGTGGACGCACCTGCGGCCAAATCCGTCGTCGGCGCCGGATTCAGTCGCAGAGCCAACTCATTCCTCAATTGTCAAGACCGCGACCACACACAAAAACACAGCCTAATCCACCAATTCCCACACAAGCATCATGGCCGACTTCAGCGAATGGATGCGTGGCATGCACACGGAACAGGGCAACGACAGCAAGACGCTCCAGCACAAATACACGCAGCCTTCTCTGTCAAGCAGCGACAACGGATGGTCTTCTGAAAATGATACGGACAGCGAGTCCGAACAAAGCAACAGCAGCTTCGAGTGCAATTTGCGAAGAAAAAACATCAAGACGAAGACACCCAAGTTCTTTATGGACAGCCCATCGCGTGCATCGCCTGTCACGATCCCAGCACGTACGCATGACTTTGGGTGGTGCGATCAAGACCGCGAGTCGTTCAGTGCGTGCCCGTGTGGCAACGATTGCAACGAGTTCTTTGGCGGCGACATCCACCAGGCTACTCGCTCCAATCAGTGCGAAGACGCAGACTCTGGAGACGACTTTATCTTCGATATGGAGATGTAAGATCAAGGCTCCTCCTTTATTATGAAACTACAAAGTGCGGCAGCAATACGAATATTTAATAACACACAAACACAATAGAAAAACGTGATGAGATAGAAAACGAAGTGTTGGTGGTCATTTTTTTGGTGGATCCCATTTTGCAGACACGGACGGCCAGCACCATCGTCGACCAACCACCAATGTCTTGCAATACCCATCCTGGGTTGATTCAGAATTTTAGATTCAACCCAGGTCATTCTGACTCTCATCTGGCACTAAAAAAAATGGGGTGTCATTATTCTGAAGCATGTCAGTGCGAATTTCCGAAACGACACAAAAAATGGGGTCAAAGCATCGGCGCAAGAGCAAGCCGCGTGGGCAACAAGGCTCCACTGCAGCGCCTTCAGTTGCTGATGGACACACAAGCGATCTCACCAATGCGGACCTAAGGGAACAGAGAGCCGAAGGCGATGATGTGCCAGTGGAAATGTCGCCAGCCGAAGTGTCTGGGGAAGTCGAGTCCAAGAGCAACCCACCAGCCAATGATCAACCGACTCCAGACTCTGACGTCATTGGGACCAGCGATGTCGACAAAGCAGATCCAACAATATCAATAGTGCCTGCTGTGATCCCACTGAACGATGCCAAAAAGCTCCTGGAGATGTTCTTTGTTGCGCTACTCGCGGCGAATGTATGTCCACTTGCCATCTTCCGATCTCTGAGCTGTGAGCAGATTCAGCTGGGCGAGTTGGTGGAGCTTTTGGAAAGCCATAGAAGCGACATTGAGGTGCTTTTCCAAGCGCAATGTGCGCTACAAGCGCTCTGCGTGGGAGACCATGACCAGGTGGACGTCAATGCCTTGATTGAGCTGGCAAGTGCGGCAACATTTCGAATCGAGATGCTGGAGTTTCAGATTCGCCAGGCCATTCTGGACAAGGCCAGCTCAAAGACTCGTGCGATGGTAGATATCCATCGCGTCGTGTCCAAACTAGCATCTCAACTATCAGAAGACGCGGTGACAGTGACGGCGAAAGATTTTGAAGCCATGCTTGAAGAGAAACTGGCTGTCTCTGCTGGAAGCAGCATCCTTTGTCGCGTGGTGTTCGCAAGGATCACAGGCCAGCCATTCGCGCCCAGTCTACCAAAGAATACAAGTGTACCGAAGTCCCACTTTTTCTCATCGCTCGAATTGTTTGTGGCTGACAAGCCACTATCGATGGAGTTTGTGGAAGGACAACTGCGTCACCTGGTGGCAAAGCATGCGGATCTTCGAGCAAGCTTCCGAACCATAGATACCGACAACTCTGGATCCATCTCACTGGTTGAGTTTGTTTTGTTTTTGCAACGGGAAGCGCAAATGGATTACCCACGGAATGTGATCACCTCGTTCATCCAGCGGTTTGATACCGATGGCGATGGGACGCTGAGTTATGACGAGTTTGTGGACTTTGTCAGCCCAAAGCAGTTTGGCATCCAGGTGTTGACACCCTTTGGCATGTTCTACCACGCCACGGACCGACGTGAACCCATGGGGGAAGTCGTCGCAAAGATCAAGACGAGAATGTTCTGGATGCAGCACAATGATCTCTTTTCAACAACGACACAGCCAGTGCACAAGCCCCCACTCAAGCTCAAAGTCACAGATCATTTTATTCTCACACATCATTACGGCACGCTACGCTTGCAATTCAAGGCAACAGATCCAATCGCAACTGTACTCAAAAACGGCGAGATGGTCGTGCTTGTGCTTGAACCAGAGCCGAAGACGATGAAGGCAGCAATGGAGAGTAGTAGTACCAAGGAGCTTGGCGATTTGATCCCCGACTTTGAGTACCGCCTCCACCCAAAATGCAAGCGAAGTATTCTTCCACTCATGGCGATGACACTACGTGACTCTGCAGTGGGCGGCGGGCAGCATGCTAAAACTGTTGCAAAACAAATCAAAGAGAAAGGACTCATGAAAAACCTTGCCGGCACCGGCGTGGGAAACGGTGACGACAACGAATTGGCCGCGCCAGTTCCCATACCAATAGCGCCGTTGAAGAATGATGGGACAAGTCGGAAATTGTCCCAGCGGACGACAAAACCACAAAAGTCACACCCACAATTATTACAGCCACCAACGCTTGCGTTGAAAGAAAATGGCACCTCCGCTGCCGTTCGTTGCCCCGTACGACAAACTCACAAGAAGCGAGAGGCGCCGTGTGTACCGGTACTGGAACCGGAGAAAACACATGCAAACATACATCATCATGGGTTTCCACGCGAGATTATTACCTCGCCCGTTGCATCTACCACCGACTATGAGTATTATGACCACAGCCCATCTGTGTCCAGTGGGGAAGAGAATGAAGCACCTTTGTTCAATGACGACGACGACGGCGTTGGTGATGAGTTCGCGCCGCCGCCACTGGTGGAGACGAGGAATTTGGAACTGGTAGTTGACTGCGACGAGGAGTCTCCTCCTCCCTACGATGGTTGATGGTAAGACACACAACAGAAAAGAAAGGCAAACAAGTCTTTTCTCTCCATCATCATGTCCCATCTTTGGAGGAGAGAATAGTCCAACAACCACGTTGGCACAAATAGAAACGCGGAATTGAAAAAGGACAAGCCTCTCATCATCACGACAAACAACCACGCAACACCAACACCATGCAAGCTCCCAGCAGTGATGGTGAATTGCCACGCTCGGCAGCCGATATTCCGATCACCGTCCAGACACAAGACGCCATGGCCAAGCCAGGAGGCGGTGTGGCAGTAGCAGCAGCAGAAGGCTTTGCCCCCACAGCCACCGTGTCGCCGCCCACGGTCTGTGTCGTTTGCCAGCGATCGTTTGGCAACCATGCTGCCGTCAAGACGTTTATTTGCGGCCACAGGTGTCATGCGGACTGTGCCGACCGGTGGCTTCGCTCGGAACTGCACTGCCCAGAATGCAAGAACCAAGTGATTTTCCCTCTCGCCAAGCCCATGAGCTTCCATCACCCAGACCAGCATGGTGGCGTCTTTGGTACGCCACGTCCACCGCCATTTAATGGCACAGATGTTCGTCACTATGGAATTTGTCGGGACTGTCATGAAGTATTTTATCGCGACCCACGGACGATCAAACCGGAAACCAACGCTTGGTATCGATGCTCCCGCTGCCGTGGGTTTGATGTGATCAACATGATGCGTGGGAGTTGTTCACTCCAGTGAGGCAAGATTTTATAATATAAAAATATATGTATTATAAATAAAACATAAACAACTGAATATTATGAAGTGTGTGATTGCCGAGTCGTCCTTGGGACACTCTTTGGTGAATCTCGAGCGTGGATAAATTGTGCACACTGCAGACTTGCATCCATATTGTCATCGCATTGCTGCGAGGGTCTCATGTTTGGCTCCAAAATTTCAAAAGAATATTTCATTTCCTGTTCAAGAACAAACAAAATACAATATATTGCTGTGCACAGCTCATGTGGTCCACATTATATTTGGCATCTCGTGGGCACTCAGGCGAGGGAGTGCCGTCGTGAAACAATTTGCCGCCAACATCAACGGCGCGAACCTATCTGTCCCTCAACAGCAACAAGGCAGAGAAAGCCCACGGGCCGCCACCACGTTGGTGTCGCCCTGCTACAATTGAGTACAGTATGCGACAGCATCCTGGCTCTGCGGCCACCGCCGTTGAGCCTCAGACGATCGTGAATGTGAGTCTCGACGTTGGCGACTGGATGGGTGAGTGAGAGAACCTCAGAAGAATAGTTCAATTCCATGTTGTTGGCTGTTTGCTGACACTAACGTGGTGTTTCATTTCAGATGTCATGGACGGCGAAGGCACGTGGAATGTCGCACAAGTGCTGAGCTTCCCGACGCCAAAGGAAGTGGAAGTCAAATACGACGGGTGGGGGAGCCAGTACAATGAAGTCGTGCTGCTCAACAGCGACCGCGTCGCGCCGTACCACACGTACACGTGGTCGGTCAAAGTGTGGGCCAAGTACAAGAACTGGCCGTGGTGGCCATCCATCGTACGTTTAATGTGGCGGCAGTCCAACATTGTATACCGAGGGCGCTTGGGTGTGTTTTTCTGACATGCTCATGGGCTACTTGCACTATAGGTCACGATCCGGTCACCTGGTACCGAGGCCGGGCGCGCGCATCTGCAAAGCGAAGAACGGCTCTTCGTCGATTTCTTAGATCGCAAAGACATCGCAAAGCGCTGCCGGTACGTGTGCTTTCTTCCATAGCATCGCAAGACGCGGGTAGAGAATGAGTTGAATTTTAATGGACTTCTTGGGGACACTGTAGCTGCTGGATCGATCGCTCCAAGATTGAGTCGTTTGAAGGCCGTTTCGATGAGCGCCGCAAGAAAACGACGGGCTCGGATTTTGAATCCTCGTTGGCACTTTGCTTGCAGTCCACGGCATCCAACAAGCTACCGTCCTTTGTCAAGAGCAGCACACTTCCTGTCCAATTTGCAACGGTGATCGCCGACCCGGTCAAGAAAATGAAAAAATCCATGGGGATCAAAACGTGGGCACAAAACTTCAACACCAACCGCCGCCGCCATCGAGCGGTGTACGTGTACAAATCAAAGGACGGCAATGGCGATGGCGACGACGATGACGACAACGACCAAGTCATCGAGTTTGATGAGCTCTCCGACAACGACGACAAAACCAGTAGCACTACGGCTACCAGTACGACAAAGGCACGCGCTAAGGGTAAAGGGAAAGGTACCGAGCGCGTTTGGCTTCGGTACAAACACACAGGGTCTGGTCATTATGGTTGTGTGACGTTGTTACTTGTACGTGTAGCTCCACGAAAGAAACCAGCGGTCAAGCAAGAAACAAAACAACCACCAGCAAATAATTCCAGCACGAGCGGCACACCACCGAAAATCCCAACGATGAAACGAGCTCTGAAGAAATCGAGGCCAGCATTAATGCCAGAAGGTACCCGTGCGCAGTACACGTACGTTGTATCACACTCGTCCTCTGACTCTATACTCTGTTTCGTTTGATTCCAGATTTTGAAGAGGCCATGAAAGGTACCGATAACCACTTCGGAACGGGCAGTCCCCATATCGCAGACGATGAGCTACCGATCTACTTGCCTCCGATTGATGACCTCGCATGCGCTTCGTCCGACACAAAAGAGGATGTGCGATCGACCCGCGCAAGCAAGAGAAAGCCAGCAGCTATTTCCAGTACTTTGGCAAATCCAGCGTCATCTGAGCCAGCAACCAGCCGAGGATCTCGAAAGCGGAAGGCAGGTGAAGTGACGTCCGCGACGACGGAGAGTCTTGCATCAGCCAGCAAGACAAAGTGGTTGGAGGAGTTGCAGAAGAGCGTAGCGCGCAGTCGATTTGGTATGTAAATACCATGTTTCCCCATCTCGGCTCCGTGGGTTGGGTTGTTAATACAAACTCTGTGAATGTGTTCTGGTGGTTGTTTGCTTTGATCGACTTGTGGGCGGTTGAAATCGAAAAGTGGCACCAAGCGATACCAATACCGCTACGAGTGCCCTGGAAGAGGAAGTCCGTGACGAAGACGAAGCGATGCCGGACCTTGGCGCCACGACAGCCGAAGAGAACAGCGAAGACCTTGCTGCCATGCTCGCGCTGCCAGCAGACCAAATGGACGACGGCGACACGAACGATTTCACCGAAGATCTTGGCGTCGATGATCATGATGATGATGATCATGGAGATCATGGGAAGGATGATCGCCATGACGAGCAAAGTGAGGTTGCTACGAATGAATGCGAAGCGAGAGGATCCATGGCCTCTATCGGTACGTTTTTTTTCTTCTTTTCGCTGGACGCGGTGGATCTTTTATGTGCGACCGACTAACAGTCCACGATCTCTTTAGAGGAACGTACGAAAACTAGCGGTAGTGCGGATATGTCAGCGAGTGGTGGTGTTGAGGAAAACGAGCCAGTACAGGCGCTCAGTCGTACCATTTCAGCACAGCAAACCGTACTGGAGCTGCTTCCAAAGCCAACTGCAAAGCCACTCGTGGTCGCGCGACCACCTCCACCAACTGCGAACACTGCTACCTCAGCTTCAGCCACGAAGAAGCGCAAGCAACCAGCCAAAAAAACACCAAAATCACTCGCAGATGAGCGGATCGCCGCCGCTCAAGCGGTTCTTGCGACGCTGGATGACGGAGAAGATGACGAAGAAGAGATTATCGCTGTCGAGTTGGCATTAAAGCTGACAGAAGACAACGACACTGCGTCGAGTCGACCGGAGACACTTTCGCCGCTGGACGCGGCCGCTGTTGTCAAAGGGAAAGGGAAAGCGCAGCACTTCGCTGTGTTCTCTGCCATCCAAGCCGACCGTGTGGGTGGCGATGCTTCACCGATTGTGGATTCTGCTGAACCAGTGGGCGAGAGCACATTGACAACGCCACTCCAGCAACAAGACCAAGACCAATTCAGTCCTGGCAAATCAACAATACAGGCAACGCTCGTGGAGCCTGCAGGCGATGGCTCTCGCCGTTCTCGTATGCGTGCCGGCTCGGCTGCCGATGGCACCACCGCCAAGTCGCTTGGTAAAACACCCGTGTGGGTTCGCCCACCACGCAAGTTTGACGAGCCCTTGATGCTTTCAAGCGACTCATTGTCGTCATCAGCATCGTCGTCGTCCTCGTCTCCCCGATCCACGAGTACCGTGCTCGGAGTCGTGCCCGTCCACCAAGTGGCGTTTTCATCGCTCTCGTTGTTCCAATCCAGCGCACCGTTTTCGTTGGACAAGTGGATCAAGAAAGACTTGTACACGCAGCATTTGTCCAAGTAACAACCATTTCTGTGTCTGTATTGGACACTGTGCTTCGACTGCTCCCCGCTTTTCTTCTTGTATTGGCCGATTTGCTATTTATTTTATCGGCTTTCTCCGAGTGACGGACGGGTCCCAAAAAATGCGACTCGCGACAAAATCAAGTGTATTTTTGCATCTCAATCATTTTTTTTTATCCGTCCAAGTATTTCATGTTGCATTTTGGCCCATTGATTTGGGGGAACGTGGCGATGAACGAAGAAGGCGAGGAGGTCGACAGTCTCTGTCATGAGCGCCAAGGAGACGAAGACGAAGACGAAACCGACGCCTCGTCTCCGCCGCCTTCACGCCGCCGCCATCGGCCCATGTACGCGTGTCGCCACCCGCCACTTGTGCAGCCACTGTGCATTTCATCGTTCACCGAGAGACAGCGAGCGCTATATGGCACATCTGATCTTGCGCATGAATGGGTCGCGTTATTTCAAACCATTTGTGGTGGCGGCCAAAAGAAAACACGAGCGGGCGGCAGCTCCAGCGGCGCGATGAAGATGAATATCCCGGATACGATCTTCCTCAGTCCGACCGGGTGAGATCAAAGTCACTGGATTTTGTATTTATCTATCTGCTGTGTGCTTTGTTTCTCACTGGGGTATGGATACAGCCAGCCAAGTGTGTGGTACAGGACAACGGCGTCCAAGCATATCAAGGCGCGTCATCTTTCGGTGAGGTTTCTTGTGAAACAAGAGCGGATCGGAATAGGAATTGAAAGGATGTATTTGCATAATGGATGCATGTAGCATGTCACTCCACGGGCGATCCATGAGGCCTTTACAGCACGTCGTGGGAAACAAGACCTTTCAGCTGTGGGCTGTGCGGTTGTGCGCAAAGGATTCCAAGTCACGACGCTCCAGGCAGCGCAATTCACGGTACGGAAGTGGTATGATGAAAAGGGATACCGAGTTCGTATCATGATCGTCTCTATTGTTCTTCTCTTCCCAGGAACTATGCGACCAAATGGGGAAGGCGTGTATACGAACACGTCCAAGACAACGACACTCACGGAGCAGCAGCAGTGAAGGGGAAGACGACCAAGACTACCACAAGGACGCGGATGCGGACAGTGGCGAATCACCACTCGACGGTGACGTATTTTCTGTGGCCACAAATGAAGATACCATCTTGGAACCCGAGTTGAATGCATTCTGTATCCAACAATCCATGGAACGCGTCCAGAACGTGAGCTTTTTATGTGTGTGGAAACAACTGGCCGTCGATACACAACCTTCGCCACGAGTCAGAGAGCGGTCGCCAGTCAAGACGACGATAACGACGACGGGATCAATGGACGAGCTGTTCCTTCTTGACCACCAACCACAACACACAATTGACAACGCATCGCCTGCGGAAGACGCACAATCCATGAAACTGCAACGGCTCTGTCTAGAGCAAGCCAATGAAGCCCGTACCGCCAAGACGCTCCACTCGCTGGGCTTTGATACCGACGCGACTGTGCCGCTTCTCTTCCACATGAAACTACTCACAGCTGAGATCGTGAGTCGCATCAACCGATCTTGCGCGTCCTCTCGCCAAGTGGTCAGTGTGGCTTGTGAATATTTTATCAGCAGCCGTTGTGGCACATCGTCAGCCAAGACGAAGGAGGTTTTCTTTGCTGGTCTTGCTGGGATCCAGTGGCAGGACCGAGAGCCGACCTGGCAGTCACTTCGCCGTCAAGATTCATTGTCTCGCGCCATCTACGAGTACTGCCAAGCTGCAGAGGCATCAGCGGTAACATCGTCTGACGGGCCAGCAAGCAAACTTTACCCTCATGCAGGCCAGCCCAAGTCGCCCACAATACCCACGACCCCAAGACGAGTGAACGCAGCACTGGATCTTTCGTGTGCGTCCTTTGATGAACTCAACCCGCGGTTCCCGTCGTTGCAATCGCCCCTTGTGGTCGAGAAGCAGTGGAAACACAAGTCGGTCTTGCTTTCTCCGTCCGTGTCGCCTCGGTATCTTGGCTCGGAGATGCCCAAAATGTATCGCGACGGCCAGTTTACTCCACTTCTCACACCGCGCCAAGCGCATGCTGTCCATGGACTCTACATCCCACTCACAAACGCCACGCCGCCGCATTATGTGCCACGGCATGTGCTGTCAAAAAAGCACGGCGACGTGGAACGGGAGCTGTGGGCAAGACAAGACGCCGACGAACGCGCAGCACGTGGTTTGCTGGGCTTGGCGTCATCGCCACCACGGTCGCCACAGTCCCCACGGTCACCACGACAAGCCATAGAGCAGTCCCAGTCCCAGTCACCGGATCCAGATGCCCCATTTTCATCCAGACATCGCTACAAAAGTATCCTCAAGGAGGAATTATTATGAATTGTTATTTTTCTTTCTTTCGACAGTATTTACAACCCAGTCGTCTCCATCCTTCATCTACTCAAACGTCATCGTTGTGAACGTTCGTGGTGCTTTTTCCTTCTGACTGTCGCTTGCGTCGAAACCCGTTGAGCAACCACGCTTGGATCGCAAATGGCTGGTGACTACTTTCTTCAATCGCACCAAAGCCAAGCCAATGGCGAAGTCCAAATCGGTCCTGAGCACTGCTGGTACTGGTACCAGAGGCAGTTTCCTCGGTCGAAGGCCGAGTCGGCGATGTACGAGCCTGCGGGTTGGAAGACTTGCGACGCGATGACGACTTGGCTACTGCTGCGTCCGACAAAGCATCTGAAGACGGCGAGGTATCCTCTTGTGCTTCGATGGCTTTGCCCAGCTCGTGGATCAGTTCTTTGGACGGCAAAAAGTAGGTTTTGGACCGAATGGTTGTGGCTGGTCTGGCTACAAGAGTCCGCTGCGGAGGAGCACTGGCGAGCAATTGGGCCAACGCGGTTCGCTTGTGCTCGACGTTGTTGTAGTTGTTGGCTGGCTGCCTCGTTTTATGCGTGGGCGAACTGGAGGCCGAGTGGTCCTGGCCACACTCATACTCATCCGACTCGTCTTTTTCCTCCTCCTCATCTTCACCTTCTTGTGGACAGCACAAGCAGACACGAGAACACCGAAGGACGAAAGACACACAGGACGAGACATACAAAAGAAAACAACAACAAAGACAAAACACACAACAATAAAAATCAACAAAACAGATCGGAGTCAAAAGCATATATACCACATTACGGCCCAAAAGCGCGCACACACACACGCACATCCAAAAAAACCAAAGCATGCGTGGGGAAAAAGAACCACACAGCATCGCCTTCGCTCTCCCACCCCCTTGAGCCCTCAAGCGGCTGCTGCTGGGTTTCCCGTCCCCCAATGCAATGGTGTGCACAACCGAAATGTGGCGACCAAAACAAAAGCAAAAAAAGCTAGCGAGAACCTCTGGTTGTTCGTCGAGGACGCGTGCTGCGCGGCGGCGTTTCATCCATCGGCTTGCGCTTGTTCGTAACGCGGGCGCTCCGTCGGCCACGGGGCGACTCGGCTTCTTCCTCTTCTTCTTCCTCCTCATCTTCTTCGTCTTCTGCTTCAGCCGAATCGTTGTACTCGTCCTCATCAACGCCTTTGCGCTTGCGCTTGCCACACGATGGCTCCTCATCTACAAAACACAGCCAAAAGAGAGTCGCCAGTTATGCCTCGGAGCTACACAGCAAGCAAAATAACCCATCCGAAATCCCAGGAAAAACGTACCATTCTCTTCCTCCTCGTCTTCCTGGTCTTCGTCGTCAGCGTACACCGCCACTTTGGGCTGCTTCTTGGCGTGCTTGCCTGCTGGACGGCCGCGTCCTCGCTTTGGCTGCTGCTTGCCTGGCGACTCGATGATCTCCACTTCATCATCATCCTCCTCGTCTTCCTCGTCATCTTCCCCAGCAGCAGCGTTCTTCTGTGCGGGCGCTCGCTTGCCCTGGACCGTCTTTGCGTGCTTGGCCTGCTGGGCCGCCATGAGCTTGGACGTCGGGTCGTGGGCAAAGTCCAGTCCGTACAGCAGCCGGTACCGGTCACTGAAGATCCGGTACGCGTCAAACCACTTGTCGTCATCTCCATTGGAAAACGATTTCATCCGTGACGCCAGCGGCTCGGCGTACTTGCTGGAAAACTCAATGGGCAGCGTGCCATTGCCACTGAACAAGACAGGCGACCCGCCCGCGATCGATCGCTGCGCGCCTTCCACGTACTCGGGGAAGTTTTTGCCAATGTTCTTGGACGCGCGCTCATCGAAACCTTCTTGGAAAGACGCGACATTTTTCTTTTGCATCCAGCAGCGGGACCGCTTGCCGTCCACGTACGAGTCGAAAAACTCGACATAGAGCTTGGTTTCAGTATTCAACGCATCGGCGGCGGACTTGCGCGTCGGAGCACGCAGCACGACAAACGCTGGCCACCACGGCCACTTGGTCAGCTTGGCCCAGCATTTTTTGACCATCGTAAACATGTGGAGAGGCGCGAGCCGCTCGGCGGAAAGAGGAATCCACTCGTTGTACTCGTCGCCCCAGCCGTCGTACTTGATTTCCACCATATCTTCGTCATCGCGGCTCACGTCGACGATTACACCAGTGTTCCAGATGCCTTCATTGTCCAGCACATCTAGTGTACAAAGAGAGAGAGAGGTTAATAAGATGATGAACTTGCCATCGTTGCACAGTTTAGTTGCGCCGTCAAACCTACCAACACGAAGGCCAATGTCCATGGGCGCCAATGAACGATCCTCTGTATCTGACATGGCTCCTGGCGCACTCCTGGCAATAAGAAAGGATAGGGAGGGGAAGGACACTTGAAAGTAGTGACGTTGTTTATCAGCTTCGACGAATCCGCCCGTGTTTGGCCACAACGACCAAGAAAAAGATGAAGTAGGGTCTTGTATTCGGGGTAGACTTGAAAGTGACGTCGATAATGTCGATATTGCATGTCGAAAATATCTTGCTTGTCGAGAATTACATGGGTTTTGAAAGCCATGACAGGCAAGTTCTCCAGAAAATGACTAGGATACGCATAGCAATACTCTACATTTTTTTATACTAATGTCACCTTAAGCGCGACTTTTACTCTATTGCCACCGCACGTCAAGTATTTTTGTTATATGCAAGCGATGGGGATAATGGTGTGCGAATTTGACCGATACGAGATCATTGACGAGCAGTCCGCGCCATCCGGACAGTCTTTCGCGAGAAGGTCTCTGCCGATCTTGTCTATTCGCTCTTCCTCAGCACTCTCCTTTGGAGTCGAGGCTTGTTGCTTTTTGGCTTCCCAATTGGCGTACCAACTCGCTGTCTCATCCAGAAGCGGGTAAAACGAAGGCTTGTGGATCTTCTTCGTGCCATTGTTCCGCCGTCGCATCAGTGCTGCGTTCTTTTGTTTGTGGCTCTTCGTAGGACCGACACCGGAGTTCGCATTGGGATGTCCGAAAAGAGTCCCGAGGTAGCTGTAGAGAGAACCACTTTGTGGTCCGGAATCGCCACTGCTCTCCCCATCGATGAGAGAAGAGGTCTCTGCGGCGATGCGCAAGTCGTTCTCGTTCTCTGGGTCGTCGCCATCTTCATCGTCGCTATCTCCACTCGCATGGACAGCCATCCGGCTTCGGTACGCATAGGCTGATAAAAGAGCGACCAAGAAAGCGCAAGCTGCGACAATCAACAGCGCCGGCAACATCGCTGTACGAACCACGCGCGCGTCAAATGCCTCGTGTACCGCACTTCCGCAGTTTCCACTTGCGTACAGAAGCCAGAATTGTTTCACCGACCGCGGCACCTTCGTCGCTCTTGGTGTTGCGCTTCTCGTCAGACAGTTTCCAGCTGTCAAATTCTTCCTCGGTTGACAAATTCTGCTAAGTACGATCTGGACCAATGTGGCTATTTTTGCAATTCTCTGAAGTAAGGGAGGTGTCCGTTGTTGTGTTTTTTGTGAAGAACACGTTGCAGAGGGAACAAGCAAGAGGTCAGACACGGAGAGACGAGAGCAGCCAGTTCAAGCAAGAAACAACCCGAAAGAGGAAGCAGAGCGTGCTGTATACCTATTCCAAGATGTTCAGTTTCATTGCCGAGAAGCTGAATGTGAAAAACCTGGGCGAAATCCTCGCGCCCTCGTACACGCCAGAGCAGGAGCTGCATGGCGCGATTGAAGAAGGCCAAGATGACAAGTTCTTTCGCCTCTTGGAGGAACTCAATCTGTCGCCTCACACGCCAAACAGCGGTGGCAACTTGCCCATCCACACGGCCGCGTACTATGGGCGCATCCGCATCGTCGAGAACTTGCTCTCGCGCGGCATTGACGTCAACACAGCAGGGCCTCGTGACAACACGCCGCTTCACTTTGCATCTTCCCAGAGCCAACTTGATATGGTCAAGTTTCTCATCACGAATGGCGCAAACCCGGCAGTGCGAAACCGCAACGGCAAGACTTCCTACGACGTCGCGAAAGGCGACAACGTGCGCCAGTATTTATTGCCGCTCCAGTTCCGCCACGAAGACCCGAGTATAGCCGCCGCGATGCTTCCACCAGGGATCACGCCATCTGTGGATCCACTCGCACCTCGTCCAGAGATCGCACCACCGCCAATGGCCGGTATGATGTACAATCCAGGAGCTGCTGAGCCACCACAGGCTCCGTTTAACCCAATGTACGCAGCACCGACCCACTCTGCGATTCCTCGTGGCCCTGCCCCACGATTCAATCGAGGCGAGTACCGTCCAATCCAAGCGGATGGCTTTGGATCGAGCGTCGGCAACGAACATCTGACAGCCAAGTACGGAAACACGCGCGAAGTCAAGGTCACAGCACCACCTCCGTTCCTTGGCGGTGGCGCACCAAGTGGTGGTGCTGGCGGTGTCGCTGTCGCTGGGCCTCCAATGACCTCGCCAGACGGATCAAATCCATTCTCTGCAGCGGCTCGCGGGCCGCCAGCGGCGTCGTCGGCGCCAGCGCCACAGGCCGGCGGGTACCAAGGCTACGGCGCTCCGCCAGGCTCGGTTGGTCGTCGTGCGCCACCACAATTCAAGATCTTCAACCCGAAAATTGTCTCCAACAATGCCGCTCCTATCGGCGGCGAACCGGCACCCGCAGCACCTCTAGGAGGAGGAGTTGGAGCTCCTCATGCCTATGGCCAACAGCCAAGCCCAGGCCAGTTCCCACCACGTGGGCCATTTGGTGCTCCGCCAGTGGTCGGCCTCGAGTCCGTGTCTCTGGATTCCGATGAAGTCACATTATCTGCATCGGCCAGTGTCCTACAATAGAGAATGACTCTCCATGGGAGCTGCTAACTGCATGAATATACTGCACATTTGTCGGGTGTCCATCACCTAATTTCCATGTGGGTCCATTATTCACTCACAATACTGACACCAACTTGAAGTGACAGCGCTCTATTATGACGCAACCTTACCGCACGGCTCTCCAATGCTCAACACGTTTGTTCGAACCACAAAGCTACGATTTGCTGCTTTGCTCGCCACGTACGCAGCGTATAGGCACACTGCAGTACCAGGTAGTCAGCGATGGACAAGAGCAGCGCCACCACGAAGAAGCCCCTGGAGTTGCTCTCCTTCGAGGAGCTTTCGATTCTCAATGAGCGCAAAGAAGCCATCAAGAAGGACCACCTCGTGTACGTGGAGGCGCATCCAGAGCTCAAGACCCTGCTCAGCGCGTTCATGAGCGCCGTGCTGATCGAAAAACCGCGCGATGTGGTCGAATTCGCCAAGGAACACTTTGCGACCTACAAGCCAAACTACGCCGAGGTTTGTTTTCTTCTGTAGTCTGCGAAGTACATACAGGCGCGCGCTCAACTCATTTTTTTTTGTCTTATTTTGTGTACGGATTAGCTGGAACCGCTGGTGATCGCTGGGCCATCGGGTGTGGGCAAAGGCACACTGATCGCGATGCTGTTGAAGAACTTTCCCAATACGTTTGGCTTTAGTGTGAGCCATACGACGCGGGGCCCACGCGTTGGTGAAGTCGATGGTGTCGCGTACCATTTCCGAACAAAAGAGCAAGTGCAAGAAGAGATTGACGCGGGCAAATTCATTGAATACGCGCATGTCCATGGCAACATCTACGGCACCAGCAAGCGCTCGGTCGAGCACGTGCAAGAGCAAGGCAAGATCTGTATCTTGGACATCGATATCCAAGGCGTCCAGCAAGTCAAGCGCGCTGGCTTGCAGTCCAAGTTCCTCTTCATCTCGCCGCCGTCCATGGCGGAACTGGAGAAGCGGCTCCGTGGGCGCGGCACAGAAAGTGAAGATAAAGTCGCACTGCGCGTCAAGAACGCTGCGGGAGAGCTGGCGTTCGCTCAAGCGCCAGGCGCGTTTGACGCGACGCTCATCAATAGCGAGCTGGAGGCCACCTACGAAACGCTTCTCCAGACGCTCCAGGCCTGGTACCCAAAGGTGGACTTTTCGTAGACAACGCAACAGTGCACTGAATACAAAATGTATCAAAGGGGACCAATATATAAACTGGACAAAAGGAAGCAAAGTCATTTAACTGATGCGGTACTCCACTTCTAGTACGTGGTCCTCTTGGGCCATTTCGTCATTCGCAGCTGCACCTCCTGTCAACTGCGTGAGTCGTCGATAGTTTTCCCGGTGGATGAGTCCCATCGCCACAGACTCGCGGTGGCGAAACTTGGGCGAGCCAGGCGCCCCATTCACAGCCTGGTTGGCGAGCTTGACCAGCACAGGCGGTTTGCCCAGCGCTGCGGCTGCGCGGATGCTCGCCATCCAGCTCTTCTTGTCCACAAACGACTCGGCCGTGAGAAGCAAAACGGTACCACTTGAGGAAGAAAAAGTGCGGAGGTCCAGCAAAAAGGAATGCTGGAGGATGGTCTCTTCTTCGCCACATGAGACCGTTGGTGCGTCCCTCAGCTCTGCTTCTTGGCGCAGATCATAAGAACGCAGTGCCTGAGATTGGCCAACCGATAGAAGGTCTTGTCTTGCAGTGTCATTCGCGTATTCTCGGAGCATGTGATCCTCGAGGCGGAAAACGCGTCGTTTTTGGAGGTGCACGACACGCCGCAAGAACTCGTCTTGCGTGTACCCTGGGATAGTGGCTTCAGAAGGCACCACTACCACGTGGAGAGAGCCTTGCTTGCGCACAATAAAGTCTTGCGTGGCCATGGTGTTGTTGGCGATGGGCTTGGCAAGGTGTCGCGTGTGTGGTGGCTTGGTCTTCAACATCGTGGCACGTGGTGTTCGTGGCAAATCCACCTTAGTGTCCACGTGGTAGTGTGGCGGACGCGGTGAACGAAGCGCCATGACCAAAGTGGTGGTCGCTGTGAGTGCAGCAGTGGTCGCTGGTGGTGGTGTCTGTTGGATGTACTTGCCCAGTGTATGCACTTTACAATCCGATGGCAACAAACTGATCGAGCGAAGCGGAGATTGCGGAGACTGAAGCTCTTGGTGGAGTGAGATGCGCAAGTCCATCACAAAATCCACGCCACCGTCGTCCTCCTTGCCTCCGCTGTCACCAATGTCGGTTGGATCGCCATAATACTCCACGATGAAGCTGTTTTTGTGGTTCATGGCCAACGTAGATGCGGGAGGCTTGACTGTGGCCACTGCAGCCGACACCGGTGTCGTTGGTCGAGTCGGTCTCCCCAGTGCCATGCCCAGCGGTGGTGCGATCGGCAGCCTCACTTGCAGCTGCACGGGTGGTGAGCGAGCGGCCATCTCGGGCACCGAGAGCTCTTGTAGCTTGGCTGTTTGGTTACCATTGCCCTCACCAGACATGGTCGCCAGATCAGATGCAAGTGGCTCAATGTTGGTGGTGCTTCTTTTCTGTCGCAGTGAGCGGTAGCTACTCCGACGGAAGCGAACGTCGTCCGGAAACGATCCACGTAACGCGGTCGCACTTGGAAGCGCAGAGACAGAATAGTCTGCCAGCTGGTAGTGCTCGCTTTGATGGGCCCTCTGGTACGCCACGTCCAGTTCGGTCTGTGGTTCTTGTACGCCCGGGCCTTCTTCGGCGACTCCATCACCATCAACACCGCCTTTGCCTTCTTGATCTGGCGTGGGCAGCTGGTTTTGGATCGCCCGAAGCCGCCGCTGGCGCTCGTGATCTTCTGTTTGGATCTCCGAGAGATCGACAGGCCGCGACGAAAGAAGTCTAGAGTACGGGATCGCAGAGGGCTCGTTTCTGTTTTCTTGGGCTTGTTGCTGGTACAATTGGGACGCGTGGACAAGTTTAGAGGACTTGTTGCTTCCTGCACTACCCAGCACACCACTCAGCGCCACCTGGGACTTTTTGGTCGATGTTTGAAGCGAAAAATGAAGCGAGGGCAGAAACGTCTCGGCGGCCGAGCCATTCTCAGTGGTAGAGCGACCAAGTTCGGCCTGCCGCTTGTCGTTCATCACGCGCACGATCGTGCGACGTGCCGCAGCGAGTTGATCGCGGTACAGCGCCGCAAGTGACTCGCTGCACTCTTCCATTTGCAGCACGTGGGCCTTTGGCAAGATCATGCGAAGTCTGTCGATCGGAATGCGAACGATCGAGACCCTTGCGGAAATGGCCTGCAGTGTGAACGGCACGTGGCGGCCGTCCAGCCAAAACACGTGGCCTGCACTGACATCCGCGATGGTAGCAAGTACACGGATGACGTGGCGATGGCCGCCACTCATCCCAGCAGATGTGTCATCGCTTGTCGCATCCAGGGCCTCTCCATGAGATCTGGAACTGTCGCCCTTGTTGACGCGCGCTTGGACGCAGACCTTGTTCTTAATGGAACATTCGCCTTCTTTGACCAAGATAAGTTCGCTTTTGGATAGTGGCTGTTGCTGTTCCAGTATCGCTAAAGTATCCAGAAATCAGGGTGTCAATCATTAGAATACCGACGATCAAGAGAGAAAGAGAGAGAGAGAGAGGGACTGTCGTGATACTGATACCGGTACTACAAGTAACGTACTGGCATTCCGGTCAAAGCTGTCGTGCTGAAGCGCATGGTACAAGTACGAGATTTTTTCCATGCCAAGCCGTTGAAAAAAGCGAACCCCGTACCGCAAGTACTCGATATGGCGCTGCATCTCGACGACTTGGGGCCAAAACTTGACAAACAAATCTCCCGGGAGCGACAGAAGCTTTGTCGTCTCAAGTGCGATCGCGAAGATATGGTGGCGCGACGCATCCGCTACGAGCACCTCTAACTCGCCAAAGCCATGGCCTGCACGGACGTCGCGCAGGCACGAATCCATATTCGCCGCGACACTTGCAAAGTGGGCATTGACAGGCGCCGCCATGTTGTTGGCCGTTGTCGAGGAGACAGAGCCACTAGTAGCGGTATGGCGGTTGGTACCAGCAACCATGGCATCACTGGACAAGGTGGTGGAGGTGTTGTTGTTGCTGCTGCTGTTGTTGTTCCCGTGGAGAGCTGTCTTTGGGAAGAGACCGACTCGACCACTCAATACAAAGTAGTACCTGTGACGGCTCGAGGCTGCGGTCGCAGTCGACGGATCAGTCGTACTGCTACTGGTACTACTCATGGGATTCGTGCTGGAGCTTGCTGCTGGTCCGCCACCACCACTGGTGTTGTTGTTGGGCTTGTTGTCGTCTTTGTAGGCGTTGGAATATCGATCGATGGCTTCAAACCGCGCGCCCATACAAATCTCTCTCTTGACCGCATCGGGCAAGCCACTCAGCAAGGGCACATCGGCGATGGCGCGCATGGTCAAGTAGTACCGCTGATTTAGAATATTCTTGAACAGATCAAAGAGCTTGGGCATTTTGCTGGTCGCTGCTGTGGTGGAGCCCATCGAGGACTTGCGTGCCGATTGGACGCTTTTTTCGGCCAGTTGCCACTTGGTCTTGACGGCCTTGGAACGGCCACGCAGTTCGTGTTCCAGTTCTTCATCCGACTTGAACTGGAGATCCAGAAACGCTTGTCGGTGGAGACACAGCAATTCGACAGTCGCAGGTGCGTGGGGCTGCAAGAACGACGACGCTGGTGACGCAAGCGATGCGACGCCGACGCTTGTATCGGCAAAGATGCTATGTGGGCTTCCATAGACGATCTGGGAGAGCGCTTCTTCTCCATAGACATCGCCAGCGTGCAAGTAGCACAGTAGCGTACTGTCTCGAGACGAAGAGGCGGCGTCTCCATCGTCTGCTGCGAGGTCGTGGGTTTCATGGCTGGCTGGGGAAGCCATTGTTGTCGCCGTGTCGCCGCGGCGTCGGTCCAGTCGATGCTGCAGCGCCGCTCGGCTCACGGCAGCGTGGAAAGTGCGCGCCACTGCCGTTGGGGAGCTCCGCTTCGGCTGCGTGGCGGGATCAGCAGTGGCGTCGCCGCCTGTAGAATGGAACGACTTACGTTTTTCTTCCCTCACAGCGGCAAGAACAAAGTGGCCGAAAGCTCCGATGCCTCTTGAGCTGCTTGGTGCCTTGCTTGGGAGGCTATTGGAATCGTTGTCCGCCATTGTTGGCGCTGTGTTGGTGACCATTCGGTTCACCTTTTGCTTGAGCATGGCTCTTTTGTGGTGCAGTCGTCGCGCGTCATCACCACCAGAGGTGGACGATGACGACGCGTAGTTGAGCTGGTGGGAAGTCGTCGAGTAGTTGCTGGTCACATTGCGCTCCAGCATGAGACTGCGCACAGACCGTTGGCTCGCGTCCAGCGCACTGGCGATTCGGTCATGATTTTGCTTGACATAGAGCGCCAACCCACCACTGACAACGATGAACACGTGGTCGATAAGATCGCCAAACCGCATCAAGCGTTCGCCAGGTTGAAGCACAAGCAACTTGGCTTGGCGGAGAAGCAGGTGGGTCTTGGTCGACGAAAACCCAGCGAGCCATCGCAGCGACCCAGTGTTGCTCTCCACGTACTTGATCAAAGGCAGTGGTGTGGGTTTCGTTGAGCACTGTCTCTGCCCACCAGCAATGGATGTCTTGCGCAGTGGCAATGGCAGCACCGATGGATCTTCGCTGCCTTCAACAGCTGCTGCTGGTGGTGGTGGTACTGGCGCTGCCGCCGTCGAATGGAATTCGTATCGACCCAAGTCGATCGACGGTGCATGCTTCTTGAGAATCTGGGAGTAGACGGCTTCGTCGATGACCAACAACAGGCAGGGTGTCTGTGCTACGACAGTCGCGGGACATTGCGAATGCTCCCGTAAGACCCCAGCGCGGAACGCATTGTGGGCATGGAGGGACTGAAGATGGACCCCATACATGGCGGACCGATGCCGCGTCAGCAGTGAAGGCGCGCCTCTTTCGCCTCCGCCACTAGCAGCGGCAGCACCGCCATGACCGGCAGCACCACCCTCTCCATCGTATGGCGAGTGGTGCTTGCTCAACAAATGGTGTAAGCTGGCAAACTGGCAAAATGGATGTTTGCGAAACATATCGATGGTCGTGCCCATGTTTTCCAGTGAAAAGACCCGCAAAAACCCACTGAGCACGACCACAAGAGCCTTGGTCGGCTCGTTTTCATGGAACACGATTTCTCCGACTTGCTTTGGCACGATCGCGCTTTCCGCGAGTAAATCACAAAGCAAAAACTTTGGAATCGAAGTCAAAAAGCCCATTCGTTTGAGTAGATCGGCAAAGGCATCAATGTGGCAGGCGAGTTGGCAAGTGGCATTCGCAGAAGCCATGGCCGCTGCGGTGGCGGCAGCCATCTCGGCGTTACTAGTACCACCAGTCGCAAGTTCATGGCTGGACCGTCGAACCATGGCGATCAAGGACTTTCGCTTTTCATTCGTGGACGAGAACCGATGGTGGGCGTGCTCCACGGCGTACAGCGCGTGCTCATGGAAAAGCGAGCCAGCGTTTCCCACAAGTTCAGTTTTCACAGGTGTGAGCCATCGCTCGATACACATGCGTGGCACGGTGAGTAGCAGTGTATCCAAGTCGGCGTACACCGCACATGGCCGAGTCTGTGAGGGATGCTGGTTGTCTAGTGGTTGTAGACCAAAGATATCACCCGGCAGGTACACGTCTTGTTTGGCGACCGCGCCATTTCCAGTGGGAGTCTCGTGTGTGCGCAGCCCACCGTGGAGAACAACATAGAGCTCGTCGGTGTCGGCGCCTTCTTCCAGCAGCATTGAAGGAGTCGTTGAGTCAAAATGCACGAGTTCCATGGCGTGGCAAATTCGTTCCAAGACCATAGGTGGGAACTGGAACAAGACCTTGGCGACCACACTATCTGCCGTTGAAAGCCGCCAGATGAGCTGCTGGAGATCACTGAGCGTTCGTTCATTCGAGGACTTGGAAGGGAAGAAAGCCAACGCCCAGGAAGGCAACGACTCCGTGGATGACAAGAGCGACAATGTTGTTTGAGTGTGTGTTGTGGAAGGTTTCCGTGCGAGTTCCTGTTGATGGGAAAGCTGCGCGGCGTAGCTCAACAACGTGTGGTGTTCGCATTTCTTTTCCTCGTAGAATGAATGCGTGAGTATCAGCACTTCGGTCGTATCTTCGGCGGAGACGATACGAATGGGCAGTCGATTTGCTGGTTGCTGCTGCGGTGGGACGGATGCAAAGGACGTCGATGGTGGTGGTTGTAATCCTTGCAGTGGCGGCGACGTGAAGAGCGCATGGAGCCCAAGTCCAAGTGATTGGTCACCAAGCGTTTGGCCTCGTCGAATGGAAAACAACGGCGTGCGCTGGAAGACCAGTGGGTCGCCTCGACTTGGCGGTGTTGCATTCGAGAAGGAGGGCGACGAGGCTTCTATCCCTGGCTGTGCATCGTCGCCCGTCCAATAGATATCCAGTTGCCCTGAGAGCACAAGGATAAAGTCAGTGATAGTGGACGTCTTCCCAGCCGAAGATCCAAAAATCGTGTGGCCGCGTGGGACAAGTCGCCGTGGAATCGAATGGAAAAGCGCCTGTTTGGCTGGCTCGGAAAATGGCGTGAACAGTGCGATGTGAGAAACGTCCGTCGAGGAGATTTCCTACAAAAAAACTGCAACATGAGAAAATAGGTTTCGACATATATGGCCGTCGAGTCCAATCGGAATTGGTCGGTTCTTTCGCACCCGTTGTGAGTGAAGCGCGCCACGTTCAAATACAAGCCCAAAACGATGTGCTGCGCGGTCCAGAGTGTCCTACACAGTCAAATAGATGGACATTTTGCCATTCTATGTGAGCAAAAATACACAGAACTCAAGCGTGGCTCTGTGTGTGGGGGACGCATTTCGTACTTTTTTCAAGACGATGGCTCGTGTTTGCTCTTGCGCGTGCTGATCGACGATGAACACAATACACGCAGAACAAAATGATTACACGCGTCGAAAACACAGAAATTGATTACTCGCGTACCGTGCCTCTGCGACGGTACCAAGTCCCTGTCATCTCGGCTGATGATGAAGACCGTGCTCCAGCTACCAGCAGGTCGTCAAACCCACACAGCGCTACGAAGCCAGAGAAGGAACAGAGAGAAAAAGTGTGTATGTCAGAGACATCAGAGACTGGTTGCCGTTTAGCATCGACGAAGAACGTACCTCCTGATGCGTAGGTGGCTTGGATCTCGCCAAAGTCGACAAGCATGCCGCGTCGTTTGTTTTGCCGTGCGTTCCAGCTGGAAAAACTTTCACTTGGGTCATTGCGCTGGCTGAACGATTTGTTGACGTAGCCACATAAAGAACCTTCAATCTGAGCCATCCATAACCACCAAAGCATCATCAGAATGCAGTACACTGTGGGTGGGACGTTGGCCAATTATGGGAGGTCCACCAACGATGACAAGAGCACTGGAGTCGGACTGGACGGGGTCTTCTTGGTAGCAAAAGACATCTCCGTCGCGGAGAGACTGATGAAGCAAGAGGGGAGTGGGTCAGCATCAAAATCATGCTCGTTTGACGTGTAGGAGAAACAAAAAGCATCGTACCAGAAGTGTGCATTCTGTCGCCAGATCTGGGAGCATGGAGAGCGAGAGAGAACACAGTCGTTATTGTTTCGATGTCATCTTCCAACGACTAGGTTGGCCTCCCACACGCAGCATGCGTACGTACAGTGGAGAGCATGGTGCGACACGGAAGAGAGCGATTCAAGCAGCGAGAGGTACTGGACGATCACCACCAGATCGAGGTCATTGCGCAGTCGAGGCCTGTCACCAGACCCAGAGACAAAAAGATCACCATGCACTGGTGAGTCTTCTGACAACTATACAGCTACAGATACAGATACATAGGAGCCAAAAAGAATATACGCACGATTTTTCGATCGCTTCAAGCAGCAGTTGATGCTTGAGGGACGCGATCGCTGGAGGCTCATTCTGAATCCCTGACGCGACCGATACGTGGCGCTTGGGTGGCGACGCCAGTGCGGGTGGAAGTTGCTGCGAGGTTCCGCTTTGGCCGTCGGCTTCGCCCACTTCGCTTGACATGGGGGAAGCAAAGTCAACACGCCGTCATGTGCCCACTGCCCGCTTTTTTTGTTTTGTCGAGTGATCGGGCTGGGCTATTTTAACCACCCTGCGACATGTGTTGGACCATTCTCATTACGGTATTTTACGTTACCGGTAATTCAAACACCTCCATCCCCAACCTGAGCGTGTGGCATGCACCGTCGAGGTGTCGACCAATATCGCAGTTCTCATTTAAAGGTATGCATAGAAAACGATATCATACTGTAACCAGTTGAGTATATCAGAGCATATTGTGTATTCATAGTGAAATATAATACTTGTCCACAGGCTGGAATGCCCAGGGACTTCGACGAGAATTGCATGCGTACTCGTGATAGACGCAAACTATGAAGCTTTTCTTCACTACTGTACCATTCAGAAGGCTTGCAAATCTTGTTCTCGCTGCCATTGTCTTGTTTGTACTAATAGCGGTGCAATGGGCTGGCCGAAGTCGACGTCATATTTGTCGGCGCCGGTGGGTGTGGGATCACTGGAAGAAGCGTCATGTTGCCCGTTCGAAGGTCACTCGGAATCCACGAAACGCCCATGGGGATGACTGGCAAATCTGTCGCTTCCGACTTCTTGAGTTTGTGTGACAAAGGCATTGGGAAGGGATCAGGCTTGGCGGCTTTCGTGCGACGCATGACTGGACGGGCGTTGCGCGTCGGTGGCTTGGATGGACGAGACCCATAGGATCCTTCGACTCCGTGGAGCACAACGAGCAGCACGAGCGGTGAGAAGAGAGCAGCGACTTTCATGATGTGAACGAACTGGTGGAGTGTAGGAGTTGAGTTGCGGTGGTGGTGAGGGCGAGGTGTGCGTCCGAGAGCGAAAGATGAAGAATGAGAATGAAAACAGGGTCTCGCGGACGACGATGAAGAGACCCACACCCACACAGAAGAGCGAGAGACTACAGCATGCTATAAACAGGAAGAGCCCCATCAGTTGTGCATTGAAGTTTTGCCGCGCAAGAGACGAAAAAGAATCCGCGCAATGGATGTAGCCTTGGGGGGGGGGGGGGC
>JAADWJ010000029.1:0-80014 GCA_023336165.1 Pythium monospermum
GCTGGCGCGTCGTGCAGCGTGCGCACTGCCTCGCAATTGCAAGGGCGTGGATCTGATGATTCCGATTTTCAAACCAGAGCAGGCCAACCCCAAACAAGCTCGCGTATCGATGATCTTGATCCAAGTGAAAAACCGAGAGGATGGAGACCCTGAAAGCGGGACCAAGGGGTACCCGTACAGTGCATATCATTACACTCGACCGAACTTCGTCTTTAAAGGTTCCGAGACCTGTTGGCGCCATGGCAAAAGGTGAAAGGAATGGTCGAGGCCGATCTGGCCATTCGAGAGCTAAACACGGGGATGGAAGCGGACAAAGTGTTGGCGATCGCGATGCGGCCACTTGTGGAGTCTTTGGTGGTGGAGAAGTGGGGCCGGTTGACTCCAGCGGCCAGTGCTGGGACGAGCACCCTGTCTGAGATAAGCGGCGCAGCGGGTGAGGTGGACGCGTCCTCGGAGCAAGGACCAAATACGCGCCAAAAAACAGCAGCAACGTCACCGCAAATGAAGTTGGAGGCGAAGAAGGAGGCATCCTTGACGAAGTGCGACAAGAACGACGACGATGACGACGATGACATCGATGACATCGACGACGACGACGGTGATGAAGACGTCGCTGACGACGATGACGACGTCAGAAGTAGTCAGTAATTGAACAGATTGCCGATCGTGTGATTTGACTTTATGTTGGTCGCTTTCATGCTGTGTGTTTTTTTTCTTTCTCCGATTTTATGTACTGTTGGGCGTGCGATATCCTTTTTTTTTGTTGTTGTTGTTGATATTTGTTTTTTCTACTTCGAAGCATTTTGTTTTGATTGTTTCGGAGAGCTTACAGTAGTGCTACAGGTCACCATCATCCGCTCTTGGTGGCCCCCAGACAGACGCCGAAGGTAAGATGGGGGTGTGCCAAACAACAGCCTCTCCCCTCCGTCGATGCAGTTCATGAGCAGCGTCCGCAAATACAAGTCTTTCAGCGACCAACTCGGAGGCTGTGGGAGATGTCAACGGTGCTGGCAAAATGGCGCTCGTTGGCAGGGTGATGTCGCTCCTTCACATATCCATTTATTGCGCGGGTACCATATATGATGAACATTTTACTAAGTAGTACTACTAGTATTTGATTTCACGTTTGGCGCTTTGATATTAAATTGTCTTTTCTTGCCAAATTCTCCTCGCTGGTGGCCGCAGGACAGACTGCACTCTCCGCGGGACGAAATCAATGTTCAACCAATTCGTCCACGACAAACTGCGAATGCTCTGCTCTATCTGGGCTGCGCAGTTCACTGACTGCCACTTCCTCTTTGTTTGCCGACCCGACGTTGCCCAAATCACACACGTGTTTCTTTGGATTGCGGCTTCCACGGTACTCGACCGACGAAATTGCAAAAGGCAATTGCTGTATTAATACGTGATCCACAATTGTGTGGAAATGGACGGTGATTTTCGGCTCGCGGACACGGAGATGACTGGGTGGACCGAGATCAACCCGAATGACCAGCTTCGGTTTTAATAGAAACACAAAAATTAGCTTGTTGCACATAAATAGGCCATCAATTCATTTGGTCCTGTCTATGCACTCATTACCGCAGTCATCTATCGTATCGCATAGTCCGACCACCTGAATATATTTCTTCAACGGCCACAGGCCATCGCAGTCATCTATTTCGGTTTGCTGTCACTGCATGGATTCCATCTGGATTTGGAGCAAACGCGCTTGTCTTCCTTATATGTGTGTACATGTATGGGTCCGTCTACCTTTTCCAGTTTATCCACATGCTTCAGTGCGACGATTCTTACCTGTGTGGGTGATGTCGCCTGGTTACATTTTACAAGAGCGCGCGACCGCATGTCATCCCTGGAAGACATGCAGTTCGGACGCACATGCTCGCAGTTCGCTGCCAGAGCACATGGAGACGCAGACGTCAACCAGGTCAACAACCTTCCGTCTCTCTCTCCTCTCTCACTGAAGACTGTCTCCACCTTGGTCCAGTACTGTACCACACCCTCTGTGGTGGATGGGTCAGATCGACCGATTCTGCATGAGCAACGTCCCAACCAGTTCCTCTTCTCATTCCTGTTTTTGTCTTCCACCACCAACACTACTTCCCCCTCTCTTCGACCATGAAGCTCCTCGCTCTCGCCACCTCTCTCCTTCTCAGCGCTATCACCACGCAAGTGGACGCCCACGGCTGGCTCGTGCAACCCGTGTCCCGTGAGACCAGTGCTCGCACCGATGAAGCCGGATCGATGGGCTGCCCTAGCAACTCGCCCGGCCAATCCACGTCGTTCAAGCCAGGTGAGACCATCACGGTCCGCTACCCACGCAACAACCACATCGGCGGGTTCATCCGCTGGGCCATTTCGCCTGTGGGCGAAGAATCCAAGGAGGCCTTTGACAAGAACGTCTTCCACTACTCGTGCCGTGAGTCCGGTGCGACGTGTGTCCCACCAGGCACAAACGAGCCGTACTCGGGTGACAACGGCGCGCCAGCCAACAGCATCTTGTGTGGCGACCGCATCACGCTGCCTGACTACCTGCCAGCCGGAGACTACGTGCTCCAGTGGACGTGGATGAGTGCTGGCGGCAGCTACGGCAACATCGCTTGGGCCAATGAGCAGTACCGCTCGTGTGCGGATATCAAGCTCACGTCGGCCGGTACCGGCGCCAAGCCAACGTGTCCGTCATTTGTTGGTGGTGATCGCGTGTCCAAGCTCCAGGACAAGGGCAACGACCAGTGCTTCTACTTCAACGACAACGACATTGTCACTTCGGTGTTCAAGGGCGACGAGAGCAAGAAGGACGAGTACTACAAGTTCGGCGTGCCTGCTCAAGTCGCCAAGTGTAAAGCATCGGCGCCAGCACCAGCGCCAGCATCGCCTTCGTCTGCTCCGGCCCCAGCACCAACTTCGACGCCTTCAGCCACGCCCAAGCCAAAATGCACTCGCCGCATGCGCCAGTAAATTGCGACTGGCATAAGTACCTCGTATTTGATACGGTAATCGTTTTGCTTAGTCTGGTATGCACAGGGTTTCCATGACTAGGATGCCCACACATACATATTAACGGAAATAAGAATTGTTTGATCAACCTACAGTATTCCTCTTCCTATTAATCCACATCGCATTTCGCTTCTCGACCAAATGAGCTCATCGTGCATAGCCAGGGCTACCTCGACCCCAATATAAATTGTGTACCCCCAATAAATTGGTCGTTGGTGTGGTCCACCTTATTCTGCAGGTTGTTTTCACACAACCCACCATTTTTTTTCATCAGCCGCAGTTTTCCAAGAGCTCCACCCAAAAAAATGGGATTGGAAGAGGATCGCGCCCGCGCGGAGGCGTATTTCCGTGGCACTCCGGCGCCTGCGTGGCAGCGCAAGCACCGTGACACGCTGCACGAGTTCCTAGAGTACCATCACTCGGCTGGCAAGTGTGTCGCAGTCGTGACATCGGGAGGTACGACCGTCCCATTGGAGAAGAACACGGTGCGGTTCTTGGACAATTTTTCCACCGGATCGCGTGGCGCGGCGTCGGTGGAAAGCCTTCTCAGCCTCGGGTACGCGGTCGTGTACCTCCACCGCCCTGGATCGGCCGCCCCATTCGCGCGCCATATCCAGAAGGCGACTTCAAAAGGTGTGGATCTCGGCTTACTGGAGCATCTTGAACTCACCGCGAATAATGCGCAGCATATCCAGCTGCGTTTCGACGGCGAACAGGACCGACGCCATGTAATCAACGCGTTGCAAAGCTACAAGACCGTGCGCCAAGCGAATACGCTGCTAGCTTTGCCGTTCACATCGGTCGATGACTATTTTTTCTTGTTGAAACTTGTCGCCGAGAGTCTCGCACCATGGAAAGAACGCGCACTGTTTTACCTTGCCGCGGCTGTGAGTGATTTTTACATCCCTCAACGCGAGATGGCCGAGCACAAGATCCAGTCACGCGATGGCCCATTGGCTTTGTCGTTGCAGCAAGTACCAAAGCTTCTTGGTGTGCTGCGCCACGACTGGGCACCTCATGCGTTCTTTGTGTCCTTCAAGCTGGAGACCGACTGGGAGTTGCTGCGCAAGAAAGCCAACATGGCGATCGCCAAGTACTCGATGCATATCGTGGTCGCAAACGAATTGAAGTCGCGGTTCGATGAAGTGTTGCTCATCACCAACAAACAGGACGAGCGCACGATCGAACGCCCCAAAGACGCGGACGATATTGAGCCGACGCTCATCGATGCGATCGCCGGCATCCACTTCTCGTACATTGCGTCGAAAGACGTGAGCGTACCTGACACGGTCGACTCCAAGCTGCGAGCGGGAAACAGTCGTCCATGGCGGAGACGCCTCCCACCGCGTGTGCAAAGCGCAGTGGCTGTGCTGGAGAACCATCAAGAAGAGATCCTCGCTGTCGTGTTGGGTGGCGTGCTCTCCGTGCTGATCAACATGTTGCAGAATAGTATGCGTCGTCGTTAGCGCGTGGAATATACTAATTGGGCTTTTTTTTGAGAAATAAGTACTTGATATTATTAGTTGTTGGGCTTCTGTGCAGCATCTTTGAGGCTGTCGAGGAAGGCCTGCTTGGTCGGGTCATTCTTCATGCCGCCCATACAGTTAGGTGATGGCTGGATGGTGCCGTTGCTGGCTTCCCATTGTGCGGGGGTCTTGCCAAGAATGGACAGCGCGTGGACGCCGTTGGCCAGCTCATGTTCCAGCACAGCGTTGACCATGCGATGGCGCTGCAAGAGCGGCTTGCCTTCAAATGAACTGGACACGACCACCACTTTGAAATGGGTCTCTGCGCCCTTGGGGACGTTGTGCATGTAACTTTCATTGAGCACATCCAAGTGCAAAGGCTCAAACGCGTCATGGAGCTTGGCGCGGATGCTTTGCGCAATCGGCCCGACCGCTGCTGCTTGTTCTGCCATTGTTCTGAGGTTGCGCTGTTCAAGATGAATAAGATTCAGAATGAGCTGCTCGTTTTGGGTGTTTAATATTGCAGGTGCTCACAAAGGTATCGTACCTGTCCGATGGAGTTGATGCGGCTTGGCAACAGCGCAGCGCGAGTGCGGATATGGAAGCACAGCATGGCCACGCCAACTGTATCTCAGAGAGCCACGCTTTGTTGCTCTTTTGACACACCCAGCAGCGGCAGAGCCGACGTCGCATGCGTGTCTCGGCCACGTGCCAACAGCCAATCACAATGCATTCGCATTTACATAGAAATATACGGTACACAATCTACGTGGACCACATCGCATAAGTGCTAGTTATGTAATTTACGAAATCAATGGCTTCTATAACGTAATTTGGTACACAAGGTGGGGGACAGTCGGAAAACACAATCGCGTCGAACTGCACAAAAGCGAAGCAATCATGGTACGCTGCGCTCGCTAAACACACGCGCCTCTGTGAGCACCAAGCCATATAGTCTAACATACCAATGTGTCTGTCTGCGTGTGTGTCTCCTCCATTGTCTCCATTCCCCCCCCTGCTGCGTTGCTTTGTTTGGTTCGCAGATTGAAGCCATGCTTTTGGTGAGCCGCCAGGGCAAGACGCGCCTCTCCAAGTGGTACACGGCGGTGTCCACGCAGCAGAGGACGCGCATGATCCGCGAGATCACGACGCTCGTGCTGTCGCGCCCACACAAGCAGTGTAACTTTATCGAGTTCAAAGATAAGAAGATCGTTTACAAGAGGTACGCATGGCTATTTGAGCTCTTTGACCATTATGGCCGGTCGACTGACGGGTAGATCTGACGCTGTTGTTGTAGATACGCGAGCTTGTACTTTATCGCGTGTATCTCCAAGGACGAGAACGAGCTGATCACGCTGGAGAAGATCCATCTCTACGTGGAAGTCTTGGATCGCTACTTTGGAAACGTATGTTATTCCACATACCATTTCCCCCCAATTATACGACTGATTCGATTGTATGAATGATTTATGTTAGGTGTGTGAACTGGATATCATCTTCAACTTCCACAAGGCGTATTACATCTTGGATGAATTACTCATCGGCGGCCACTTGCAAGAGACCAGCAAGAAGGAAATGCTACGGATCGTCAACTCGCAAGAGGATTACATGGACGAAACCAAGGAAGAGAAGATGATGATCCGCGGACGCACGGGCACCAGATAAACGGGGTAGCTGAGCGGAGGAAGCCGCACTAGATGGAGAAGAGAGAGAGAAAGAGAGGATGTAGTAGTTTTTCTTCTTCATCTTCACTGTCAGAGCTTGGTTGATGATTGAATGTCGTACGAATGTTGTCCGGGTTGGTACCACCTTCGTGTCACCTCACAGTAGCTCTTCAACTTCTTGTGAAACGACACGAAAAATGACAAATTTGTTTTTTGATTGACAACAATTCCTATGAGCTCGCGGATGCGCAGCAGCGCTGCTGCCGATGGTAACGACACGACGCCCACAGCTTTAACATATACAAACGGATCCATCTGACGTGTGACTGTATCATTTGCGTGTACTGGTTGTGGCATCCAAACAGCGGAGAGTCGAAAGAAACTGTTCCGCGCGACCGCGGGGCTGTCGCTGCAGCAGCAACTGCAAGTCGCGACACAGCTTCAGACGAATGGGAACGATGTCATGCAGGTTCATACACGAAAGCACGTAGCGTACCTGCTTTTGTACCCATCTCATCACATGTAGCTCTGTGTGTGTAAATGTCCAAGTAGAAAATCCAGCAGATCAAGAAAGTGTCCAAACAGCAAAAGCAAATCACCAACAGCAACAACCTCAAGGTGACACCTGCTACGCACTCGTTGATATACATACGTAGTCTTTGTATGTGGACTAATCAATGTCCCGTTCTTTTGGGAGGACGAGTCCAGTACGAGTGGCTCCATGAACACCACCACTTGAAAAAGCTGGAAGAGGTGAGTGGCGCGCGCTCGTTGCCTCTGTTCAAAATCTATATAACAGCGAATGCCCTCTATCGCTCTGTCTCTCTCAGGCCTGTTCAAAGGACCTCGAGTCGCTCTTGCTTCGTATTTACAACGAAGCCTGCTCGACCGACAAGGTACCGGCCTCTGCCTCCGCTGCGTCAACAGCCAAGCCAGCGCAGCAGGCCCAGACGAAGTCGCCTGCTTGCCCAGAATACTCTGAAGCCAGCGACAGCTCACCATCCAAAGAAATGGCCCTTCTACTCAACAACCAACAGCAGCAACAACAGCAACAACAGTACGCGGCACAACTGGACGAACTGCTGCAGCTGGAACAGGCAAATCGGCTCGCGCGCTTGCAACACGCTGCCTCAGAAAGAGACCAGCGCCGCGCCATGACGCAGCTTCTCCACGGACTGAAACAGCGACGAGCCACATCAAGCAAAAGCAACCAAAGCAGCAGCAATAGTCTCAGTGCCTCTTCTTCTGCTGCTGCGGCTTCTGCGGTAGCGGAATTCATGAAACGCGATGCGCAGGAACTGATTTTTGACGCAGTCATTGGCCATGAAATGGTCGCCGCGACGCTGGACGACGAGCTTCAACAGTGTGAAAAAGAATTCCAAAAGGTCTACGAATCCGTGGTCTCCAGTCTCCATACCAGAAACTACAGCCGTCCAGGGAATCCAGGGAATCCAGCAGATCCAGCAGATCCCAGCCAAGACGACGAAAAGGGGCTGGACGCAAAGGTCCAGTCGTTGATCCAAGCCACTGGCGGCTGCTCAGACGAATTGCTTTTGCTGGAAATCCGAGAGGAATGGCAAAAACTGGACGACGAATTACGAAACGATTTAACGATTTTTGAGCGTGATTTCCAGTTATTAGCAAGGCAAAATAGCGGTGATGAAACCACGATTTACAACCAAAACGAAGCTGGGACTGGCAAGACTACACAGTCTACTGGTGGCTGGTCACGAGAGGATGACGAACGGTTCCTAACCGTTATGAAGAACACCAGCGGTGGTGGTCGCCGTGGTATCGCGCATGCGAAACCGGAGATTTTGTACGACCAAGTGAAAGCTGTTTTACCGCATAAAACCGTTTTGGAGATCCAAAAACACGTTAAATTCCACACCCATTTACGCTTTTACACATCCAAATGCCGCGACAGGCAAGCCGATTATGACCGTAAAATATGTGATTTCCAAGCAACTGCAAAAGAAAAAATCTTGCAACAAAAGCGCCAAGAAGACGATAAAACTGCTAAAATGGAAAAATTGCAAAAACTTCAAAACGAAAGCAAACAACGCCATGAAAAAGTGGACAAATGGAAGATTTCAAAAGACGCACAGCGCCGCATCCAGCGGCAGCAAGAAGAAATCGCACAGCTCCTGGCGCAGCAGCAAAAAGACGAAGAACAAGTCATTTTAAAAAAAAGGCAAGACGAAATAAAACTCCAATTAGACGAATATCGCAATTACAAGGCAGTCGAGCAATTTGTCGAATCGGTCCAAAGCGACCAGCAGCGCTGCAAAGAAGAATTTGAAAAAGTCGAACAGAGTCTCGTGAATGCCGAGCGGGTTCAGTACCGTCAAAGCGAGTATGAGGTGCGTTTTTTTTTTATACATATTTTACAATATTTTTTTTTTGTTTTTTTTTTTGTGGGAGGAATACTAACTGTTTTATGTAATTTTATTGTTGGCAGCGCAAATTGGCTCAAGAAAAACTGGAACAGCAAGAAAAAGACCGAAAAGAAGCCGAACGGTTGGAAAAACTGGACGCATTGCGACAAAATGTGCCTTATGCCGATCGAATCGCCGAGATTGTGGTACGTTTTATTGGTTTGACGGTAAAAAATATGACATTTTTTAAAAAAATATCTTTTTCCTATTATTATTACGCCCAGGCGGACCCAGAGCGCACACGGCAAGAGACTGCAGCTTTCCGTGCCAACGTGGACGCCGTCGACGATGGGCTTCCCCTCCACGTATTATTTTTCCTATTTTTATTTTTATTTTTTATTTATTTGGTCCACTAACAAAAAAAACGCCCATGCGGTATTGATTTTTTTTCAAATACGTTAGGAAAAGGGATTATTTCCGACCCATGGGTACGACACCACGACGCTTTTCAAGAATGCGCGGTTTAAATTGGGCATCGCACTGCGGAACGCAGGGTTACACTCGACGGACTACGCGAGGCAAGCGCTCGCGACCATCAAAGTCAGCAACGTCGGCGCCTACCGCCACGCGGTCGCCCCATCCACGCAGCTTTGGTAGAAATCAAACTCTATGTTTTATAGTATATACTTATATTTAAAAAAAAAAAGTCCCCTATTTCATTCAGCCAGCCTTTCCCATCCACAACGAGCAGCTCCTTGGATGATTCATCTCGTCAAACAATTTTTTTTTCCGTTACTGTTAATGCAGAGCACCCAGCACCGACGCCGTTTTGCCTTTTTTGTTCGCACAAAAAAGCGACTCACTGGCGCCTCGCCACAACTTGAAGATCGTGTTCTTTTGACCGGAGGTGGTGGCGGTGGCTGTGGGTGTGGTTCCAAAAGACTCGCGTACGCACGGCTTGCAAAGGGTCCAAAGTATTGCGTAAACTGTTTCTTTGAGACCAGTCCACAGCCTACTGGAAGCTCAAAATCGTGCGCCAGGTCCACGTCGGCACAAGTGACCAGCAAGAACAAAACATCCGCAGCAGCCTTGTTGTTGTTGTTCTTGTCAGTGTGATGGATGCCGACTCTTGCGATGGCTTTCGCTCGCTCGTTCAAGTACCACGCCTTGTCGATCATCATCGTCGGTGGCGTTTGCTGCTGCTGCTGCTGCATCACGTGGACCACTTCATGGCACTGGATTTGCTGCTTGTCATCAACCACTTGGACGCGCATCAAGAGGTCGACGCCAGCATCAGTGAAAGCAGCAGAAGTACTTGTTGTTCCATAGAGAGTGATGGTGTTCATCTCGCAAGAACCGTCTGTGGAAGAACAACCGGTGGGCAGTACGCTAACAAGTGCGCTTGCGGCATCACCGTCTTCCATCACGACAACAGTACGTGGACTTGGCTCCTGGATCCAAATGCCATACGAAGCCTCCCCAAACTTCGCACCGGCGTGGAACGTACGCAGTGGGACTGCTAGCGCATCTCCACCATACACCAGCGATTGCATGCGCCTGAAAAACGCCACGAAATGGCCAAACCGTTGGTATCCGGCCCCATACAGACAACGCGTCAGTTCAAGCTGCTGGTGCTGGTCGTCTCCTCGTTCTCCTGGAAGATGCAGCACCAACTCCTTCAACAGCAGCTGAAGAAAAATGAACGCGCACTCCAGACGCCCACGGAGACCACCACGTTCCAAAGTCCATCGAAACAACCCAAGGCTTCGCAGTCCGTCCAGGGTCATCTCGGAGCGGCCAACGCGGCCATACAAGCTGAGGTAGTTGCGGTCCCCAGACAAGACCGCAGCGAGCACGTCTTGGCGATTCGTTGGCTCGGTGAAAAACGCCGACCCGAAAAGCTCACTGTATTCAAGTCGCAGCGCCACGCAAACTTGATCAAAAGTCATCCGTTTTTGGCCCTTGCTCAAGATTCATCCTTTTTTTGCTCAGAATTAATCCGCACCCCTGGCCCACTCGCCACGAGATTCAGAGTATGCATTTGGTGGCTTTCAATGCCGCGCTGCCAGGCTTTGTAGTGGTTCACAAGCGGGTCCGCCAGCGCAGCGGCTATTTCTGAAGCGCCTTGGTATGCCCAGTCTTGTCCAGCGCTTGTACACAGCCGCGGCGGTTCTTTCCACTTGAGCACGTTGGCTAGTGCCCCAACTTGCGCGTAGGTTTCTGGCACACTATACACGCGGTGCTGCCATGGCGGCACTTGTACAAGAAGAACAAGCCCATTGTGCTCATCGCAGCCACGGTCCTTCAGTGGATCCGTCCACCTGAGTGGCTGATTGGTGGCAAATGCCTCTTGGTGTGCGAAGACAGAGAGTTCGTATGCCTCGATACCTGCGAGGTGGCGGCTCACAACCGTTTCCTTGAGTTTCTGCAGGAAATCCTTCACAAAAACGTTGTCGTCGTCGTCGTCGGTCAACTGGAGCGACGATACTGATGATAGTGGAGCGCCGCTCGCATCCACGAGGCGAAATCACACCCGCTTCATCTTGACCAAAAGTCCAAGTCTGACCAAGACTGAGACCGGCAACGGGGACTTCTTTCTCCACTGTGCACTGGGAGAGGAAATTGGGAGAGTGATGGATGGGACACGACGCTACCGCCCATCAATCTTCAATCATCCTTCCATGTTGTTGTTGCGTTGTGCTGTGCGGACGTTTTCTTCTTCTCAGAGCTCCAGATCGGCCAGGATGCGTTCGCTTCTGGAGACTTGGCTGGTGAGTCGATGGTGGCTTTTTTGGTACGCGGAACGAAGCGTGAAAAGCTTTTTGGACTGGATTTGGAGTGTATTCTCTACAGTTTGAAGCTGTTCTTGGACATCATTTTTGGAAAGCGCTTTGATTTGTGCGCTTTGCGCGTGCTGTGCGGCCGCTGCACGGCGCGTTGTACGGTTCAACCACCGGATACAGTTCATTTGCATGCGTCGCAACTGTTTATCGTTATGGGAGTTGCTTTTTGTGGCTTGCAAAAGCTCACGTAAATCAGTTTTCCGTTTTTTGAGCTCATTTTGATCATTTTTGGCAACTTCAAATGCTTGTTGAGCAGCATTAAAGCCACGTGAGGCCTGCAGAAACAAGTACAGACATATTCCTTTGTGAGTATTACTATGTGCTGCTTTAATAATTCTAAAATGCTACTTCGTAGCCTTTATTACCTGAAGGAAGTCTTTGTACCAGTCGCGCCAGTACCGCGGGTCATCCACTGGCGTCGCATCCAGTACTTCTCCATCTGTTATCAACAGAGAACGACGACCGCTTGGAGCGTTCGCGCCATGTATATCGAGTCGTCGCGCTGCATTTTGCCGCTGTAGGCTGCATTCCATGGGCAACGAAGCGCGCAGTTGGCGTTGTTCCAGTTGTTGGAGCTGCTCGCGCACCATCGCGGTGGCGCGTTTCTGCCACAATGGCGCCAACAGGACGCCTTGCTGGACGTGGCGGGACACACAGGCGACCTGGCATAGCTCTGTTGCGCCGAAGAAGCTCCATAGAAGCTGCTTGCATTCGTCAGGAAGCGTCGTCAACATCATGGTCATTTACTTTGTCTTGGTGCTTCTTGTTGGGGATGACGAGAAAAAAGCAGAATGGGTTAAGAACCGTATTTCAGTTATATGCCCAAAAATAGAATTTGCCAAATGTAGCCATGTGAGGAACTCACTCTTCCAAAAATGGCTACACATGATACCGATGGGCACAACTGAACTACAAACGGGAGCACAGTTATCCATCTTTGAGCATCACCATCACCATCATCTCCCGAACATCATGCAGCATCCACTGCTACCTCGACTGGTGGTGCTTGGCGTGCTGTTCGCATGGCTGCCTATCGCGTCGCTCGCCAGCTACGACGCCCAGTTTGCGTGTTGCGGCGGCTGTTCCTCGTCCAAACGAGCCGACGCACACAACGACAAGCTCCAGACAGGCTCCCGCATTTTCATCTGGGATATCAAGCTCAAGACCTCCCCATCGGAGACCTGTTTACTCACGTTCCCATACGACCTTGCACTCAACGAACAAGAAGGCAATCGCCGTGTGCGCAGCGGCCGTCTTGTCGGCACGAGCTACCCTATCGACCACGACTATGACGCGCTGTGTTGTGAACAGCGTGGACTATGTCAAGCAAGCGAAGAAGACGCCACGGGAAAATGTCACTGCGTCAAAAAGTGGGGCTTCACAGGTGACCACTGCGAGGACAGCCGTAAGTACACCTCTCCCGAAGAACTAAAGCCATTCTCTACTTGGTATAATGCTGAATGCTGTGTTGCCTCTCCCTGTAGTCTATGACGTTGCTGAAAGAAACAACTCGGCGATGTTCCCAGCCGCCACCGATCTGACCAACGTTGAGCGACTGCTACCAGATCTTCGCTCGAACTTGGCGCAGTTTGACTTGGAAGCCGCACTCCAACTATCGAGTACCCAAGAGTCGCCACTATCATCCGCCAGCCAAGGCAATCTATTGTCCGTGTTCGAGCTCTCTGCCAATGGGGACCTTCAGTACCGCCAATACGCCTGGACAATGTGTGGGTACTTTGTACTCGCTGCAGTTTTCTTTGCTTTGCTTTTTCTGTTCCAGCTGCTTTGGTCATTTTGCCTTTTCAAGTGCCGATGCCGCAAAAAAGATCCACGCAAGCAGCCAAAAATTTACTCCCAGGCCACCAAACTGTTCTGGGGCATCAGTATGTGTGTCTTCCTGGCCATTGGCACAGGCGCCAGCGTGTTCACGTTCGTGACCGTCCAGAACAAGCTGCTGCCACGTGGTGACGCCATCGCTGGGCTTCTTGGGATCACGCTGCCTTCTCAAGTCGAGAAATTCCAAACTTCCTTCTTGAAGCCTTTTGATCAAGTACTTCTCCATACGGAATCACCCAACGGACTCTCACTAGCTCAACTCCAAGAGAAGGCGACTCATGATATGGCGCCGCATACATTCCTTGACGCTCAGTCCGTAAATGAAGATACGCTCAGCAAACCCGTGTTCACACTACTGGACGGACTGCAAGCGTACTCTGCCTTGTATCCGACGGTGAATACCGCCACGCCAGCGATCAACTGTGCCAAGATGAATATCACGCCCAGTATCGTCTCCCGTATGACAATCGGCGCCACCACGGGTTGTTTCCGATGCAAGACATGCTCTCTGCTAACCAGTATGGTGGACGACGCGAAAGACCGATGGCACCGCAACGCCTACAAAGCGCAGCTCGATCTTCGCCAGTCAAGAGAGCAATTGCTTCAATTTGGCGCCACTCAAACCACTTTAACCAAGGCGATCGAGTTGTTTCGCGGCCGTGTTAACCACATCACCACGTTGTTTTTATCGCAAGCAAGCGAAGCCGCCGCTCGGTACAAGCAGCTTGATACGGAAGCCCGGAACGTCGTTGTGTTTGGTCTGTTTGGGCTCATGGGGCTCAACGGTTGTGCACTGGCAGTCGCCGTCGCAGCACTGAGCGTCGGCATCGCGACCAACAAGAGACCTCTTGCGCGTAGCACTTGCTTTATTGGCGAAATTGCCTGTATTGTTGCGCTTGTGCTCGTGGGCGTGTTGTACTCGGTGGCGATGATGGCAAGCGACGGCATCACCACACTTGACTTGCTCAATCGGAATGTGTCCACTTTTGTCAACGACCAGATCGCTGCGCAGGATATCACACGCACGCTGTGGGACCACAGCTTGGTCATGACCACTGGCATGAACGAGACGCTGGCGTTTGCTGACACGCTGCGTGTGCCCCCGCACCCGACGCCGTTTGACGACGACCCGGCTCGCTTTGACAGCGAAAGCCTCTACGACCTACCTGAGCTCTTCGCGTTAGAAAGCCAAGTTCGTGACTATGAAAGCGCACGAATCTCCCTATTTGGCTGGGACCCAGGCTTTGTCCAAGATCAGTACGTGTGGCTCCACAAGTGGGCATTTGGCAATGCCACCGTCGTGTCCCCCTATAATGTGACGCTCCATCAAGACCTACTCAACTCGACGGCGCTCAGGTTGATGGATCCAGATGGAGACAACGTGTTGTCTTCAAGCAACGACTTGCTGTACATTCAGAGTGTGTTCAACGAAACCTGGCGAGGCGTTGACGACCGCGGCATGGCGCAAAATGAATTGATCGTAACGCAATGGCTCTTTATGGCACGGCTGGAAGTACAGAAGGGTCGCTTAGATCAGTACCTTGCTAAAATCGCGGATGTGATCAGCAGTCCACGGCCACTACTGAACGAATTCATCCAGAATACGAGCCAACTGGAAGCCGCCGAGTTTGAGGTCAAGAAGTCGGTCGAGTTTTTCACCGACGCGCTGCGTAAAGGCAAGCTGCGTGACTGCACACTGGACGGAAACTGCGCCTGGTTCCGCAAAGTCGTCAATGAGCTCTTCATCGAGTTCCAGGAGCTGCTCACACACGCCGAGTTTGCTGCCATTTGTTGCGCTGTGGCCGTTGTAGCATTGCTGATGGGACTGATATGCGCTGGCTGTTTCGCTAATCGACTCCGGCGCAAAGTCGTGAAAGTGTACAGCGCCAACTGAATGAGTCACACGATGGACAGTGGGAAATCAAAACTGGAATCTCTGAAGTGAACTTACCAATAATATGTTCTGGGTGTGACTGTCAATGGCTGCATGATGGATTATGGCTACACTTTGACATTGGGATCCTTGTCCAACGGGTACACCTCACCTACCCCTACACACTTAGAGAGACTTGATTGGTGGATGTTGTGTACGCTTGCCCATCAACAGGCTTGTAATCAGAGCATAACCCCGTTGGGTACACCCCATGTGAGTGACTCATCCCATCAAACACTCTCTTGTGAGGGCCAAGAAGAAAACCAAGCGGTCAACAAAGAAGCGAAAGAGAGACACAGCTCCACATCTCAAGCAGCAAGCTTCCTCTCACATTCACACGTACACACATAGTGCCAAGGCCATGTCGTACAACCCCAACAACCTCAACGGATATGGCGGCTCGCCGTCCCAACCGGGATACATGCGCTCGCCAGTCGCTGGCGGTGTCGCGCCGTCCGCGCCTCCACCAGACGACCACTCAACTCCTGTATTTTACCCACCCGCGTCACCAGCGGGCATCCGCTCGCCGTCGTTCCAAGCGCCAGGGGCTATGTACCCGCCCCAACAACAACAGCCAATGCCAATGCAAATGCAAATGCCAATGTACCCTCCCCAGGCGTCCATGAACACTGGAAGAGGCAGCATCGGTGGTGGAGGTGGTGGCGCTCTTGGCGCGCCCATCGCAGTGCAAATCGGACAAATGAACCAATCGTACACACAGACATCGTCGTCGTCCTTCAGCAAGTCGCCACCATCGAATCCACAGCAGCAGTACTACCCACAGGCAGTGCCTGTTCCAGCCAACCCAGCGTCGGCATTCTACCCACAAGCAGGCCCTCCAGTAACCAACAACAGCCCATCATCAGCCTTCCAGCAGCCGCACCCGACGCTCCATGGCGGTATGGGTCCAGTGACGCCCCACACCGGGCCTCGTCCAGCGCCACTGATGCCCATGGCATCCATCGGTGGTACACCCCAAGCGCCAGTGGCTCCGTCCAGCGTCGTCGCGCTTCGATTCCGTTGCAAAAACCTCAAAACCTCGGATGTTTTCTCTGAATCTGACCCATTTGTGGTCGTCTACTTGGAAGAAAGCCCCCGCTTATGGCGCGAAATTGGCCGCACCGAGACCGTGGAGAATTGTGCGAATCCAACGTTCACAACGGCCATTGAAATGGATTATTTCTTTGAAGAAATGCAACGGCTTCGCTTGGAAGTCTTTGACCGCGACAGCAAATCCGAAAAGCTCAATGCCCATGATTTTTTAGGCTGCGTGGAGCTCACGATGGCGCAGCTCATGTCCTCGAGTGGCCAGTCGATCGTACTGGCGTTGCACCAAAACTCAACCAAGTACGTCGCTGGGCTCACGGGCCATATCGTCGTGGATGCCGAAGAACTGTCCATGTGTGCCGACCAAGTGACCGTCCAGTTTGCCGCCGATAAAGTGGACAACAAAGACGGATGGTTTGGCAAATCCGACCCATTTCTCAACATTTACCGACTCAAAGACGACCTCGTGGACCCACAACTGGCGTCTTCGTGGCTCCACGTGTGGCGCAGCGTCCATATCAATGACAATTTAAACCCACGGTGGCCAAAAGTGACCCTGAGTGTGCGTGCGCTTTGCAATGGCAACTTGCAAAAGCTACTCAAGTTTGAGTGTATGGACTGGGAAGCCAGTGGACGCCACCAGTTTATCGGCAGCTGCACGATGAAAGCCGCCGAGTTTGTCGCTGGGGAAAAAACCAGTTGCAATTTGATCAATCCGCAACGGCAAGCGAAAAAGGGTAAAAAATATGTCAATTCCGGTGTTTTACGGATCCTGTCGCTCGAATGCTTTAAACTGAATACTTTTGCCGAGTATTTACGCGGCGGCTGTGAGATCAGCTTGATGGTGGGCATCGACTACACGGCCTCGAACGGCGCGCCGTCGGATCCGAGCAGTTTGCATTTCATTGGTGGCGGCTACAATGGCCAAATGAACGACTACCAAAATGCCATCTCGGCCTCGGGGGCGATCCTGGAGCCGTACGACCATGATAAAAAGTTTCCCGTCTATGGTTTTGGCGCGATGGTCAACGGTGCGGTGAACCACTGCTTCCCACTGACGTTTGACCCGTCCCACCCAGAGGTCGACGGTGTGCAAGGCATTTTACAAGCGTACGGCAACTCGTTCCCGTACTTGTCGCTCCACGGGCCCACGTATTTTGCGCCGCTGGTGCGCCAAGCCGCGACCATCGCCCAGCTTTTCTCGCAGCCGCCAAGCGCAGGCGTTGGAAGTAGTCTCAAGTATTTTGTGTTGCTGATCATCACCGATGGCGCGATCATGGACATGGACGCGACCGTCGAAGAGCTCGTGAGTGCGTCCCAGTTGCCGCTGTCGATCGTGATCGTGGGCGTCGGAAATGCCGATTTTTCCGCCATGGACGCGCTGGATGCCGACGGCAAATTGCTGCGGACACGAACAGGACGCGTCGCGGCAAGGGATATGTAAGTTATCATCGCTTGAAGAGGGTTACGCTTTTTTTTTTTTTTTCTTTTGGATATTGACTTGTATGATTATTATTATGATGTTGTAGTGTCCAGTTTGTGCCGTTCAACAAGTTTCGAAGTAACCCAGCACGGCTCGCGAAGGAGACGTTGGCCGAGATCCCATTGCAGCTCACACAGCATTTCCGGTCGCGAGGCATCAAGCCCATGCCGCCTCTGCAACGCGCCGGCACAGAGATCTTGATCCAAAATGCTGCGGTCGCGAGGAACACATCCGCCGTTCCCATCAATGGAGTGTAGAAACAGATAAAGTTGTGATAGTGATAGTATAGGAAATACAGTTGAAAAAACTCGAGCGTCATAAGAAAAAAAAAAAAAAAAAGCTCGTTTCTAAAAAAAAATACGTTGAAACTTGGAAAAGCATTCCATTATTTTTTTATTTTGGGGAGCAAAACAAATGCCAATTGGTAGAAGTCTCGAACTTGGATAGCTTCACAACTCCACCAGCTCACACGTTGTGTACTATGGCTATGCTACTGACGATGGAAGGACTTGAGCTTACTGGGTCTTCTTCTCCGATTGCTTCTTGAGCGCGCGCTTGCGGAGGCCGAGGTGCGACGACATGGCAAGCTACAACAAATCAAATATTAATTAGTATTCGAGAGAAAAGGGAACCAGTGGAAATAAGTTTATCTTGGAAAACGCACCTTGCCAAAGATCGCAAGCGGCACCGATTCAAAGAACCAGATCTGGAGCGCGTGGGGCCAGTAGGGCGACACCAGCGTATCGTGGCCGAGCATGGCGACCGAGGCGCGCGCGTAGGTCGTTGGCGATGGCACGGTGAAGCTCGCGTGGCGGATCTTGGCCAGCTTGGTGGACACAAACATGGGCGTGTGGCACTGGATATGGACGTTCTTGGACTGGTACTCGCCCGCGAGGCAAAGCGAGAACTGCTCAATGTAGCGCTTGGTGGCGCTGTACTCGGCGAGAAGCGGCACGTTGAGGCGCGCCGAGCCCGAGCTCACGTTGACAATCGCTCCGCGCTTGCGCTGCGCCATGCCTGGCAGCACAAGCTTGGTCATGATGGTGGACGCCGTCACATTAAGCGTGATCAGACTCTGGATGCGGTCATCGGGGAGCTCCCCAAAGTACTCGGGGAACTCGTACGACACACCGACGTTGTTGAACAGCACACCGACATCCTGGACCTCCGAAATGAGCTTCTCGATCGATTGGCGCACACTGGCGTCTTCGATCTTGTTGAAGTCCACCGCGAGCACCTTGACTTCGACCTTTGGGTACTTGGCCAGGATCTCGTTGCGCACTTCCTCAAGGCGCGACTGCGTCCGGGACATGAGCACGACGTTCATTCCTTTGCGCGCGAGTTCCATCGCAAGCGCCTTGCCGATGCCATCGGTGGCGCCCGTGACAAGCCCCCATTTGCCAAACGTTTTGGTGGACTTGGCCGGACGCAAGAAGAACGTGTAGAACGCGCCAAGCGTCTGCAACGCCAAGCGCGCGACCGCGAGACCGCCGAGCGCGATGAGCACTTGCAGCGTCACGGGCGCGGACACGAGCGCCTTTTGTAGCGACGCGACGCAGTCAAAAACGCACGAAGACATGATGGAGGGGGCCTTCGAAAAATCGCCAATGGCTTCCTGACCACCGCCCACAGTTTCCCAAGTCATTTGGACCTCCCAAAACGCATGATACGTAGACCACGTCAACAGGATTACCTCTCTTATTTTATCCTTTTTTAGGCAAATGACATTCTTTGGAAACTTGCGATGACGCAGTTGCTGGTTTTATCTTAAAAGTTGAAACAAACGTTTACTTAATTGACGAATGGCGATCATTCTCATTCTCACGTCATTCCATGGGGTCAAAGCCTGGCATGCCGCCCAGCATCATGCCGCGCTCATCCTCGGCGCTTCCTGCCCCTTGTCCTTGGCCCCGCTGACGGCGCTCATTGTCTTTCTGTTGGCGGTGCTGAAACTTGGCGCTGGTCACAATGTCCGTGTCCATCGCACGCAATTGCGCCGACACGTACAAAATCTTTTCCATTTCGCTCTGAAGCTTGTGCATCACGACCATTTGCTCCACTTCTTCTTTCGCATCGCCGCGGTCTCCACGATTGTCGTCATTATCCAGCACAAACGTGACCATTTGGTTTTGCTTGTCGATCACAGCGGCCATTTCGCCAGTCGCAATCAGCTGTAGCAACCGCTTCTCGGTCGCGGCGACCGCATCAGCTTCCACTGCCGTGGTGTCCATCTCCGTCGCGGCCTGGGCCATCTCACTCAACGCGATCGTCACGTACGTGCGTGGGAGTTGCTGGAGCTTGCGTTGCTGGAGCGCGTCGATCACTTGCTTGACCAATCCAAAATTGCCGTCGTTTGTGAACGCCGCAGCGTGGGTCTCTGCGGCCGAAATGACCTTGTTCAACGCGCTGTTGCCGTTGTCCTCGGTGCTGCCAAACGCACGGCCAAGCTCCACGTACGGTCCGCAGTGCACGTCCAAATGGCGCGTGACCACAAACGGCGTGTATTTCGGTAGCGTCGGCATGTCGCCGTTCCAAATGAGCGACGCCAGCACCAGCTTCTTGTACGCGTCGACCACAAACGCACTCAGCGCGACCGCCGGTGCAGTCACGGCCGACAAAAAATACTCCATGGCTTGCTGGTACTTTTTCTGCCCGAGACACAGCACGCCGCCGTAGTACGCGTAGCCTAAAAAGTCCACGGTCGAGACAACGTTGGACTGCGCGTGCACTTCAAAAAGCGGTCTGGATTTGATTTGGTTTTTGGTCAGTTTCTACAGTGGTAGACACCAGTAACAGTTCTACAAACACAAACAAAAAGGCACGTACTGGTTCAAGATGTCACTCGCAGCCGCGTAACATTTGGCCTGAAGACATAAATAAAAAAAGCTTCCATGGAACGGCGTGACGACCGTGTTGCCGTGCTGGTGGAAGCGCCGCAAGAACGACTTGAGCGGGAACACGGCCTTGATGGATTGGCGCAACTCCACCGCAAGCGCCACGTACAGCGTCGTCAACTGGCTCACTAGCCCACAAAGAAAGAAAGACACAATGAGCCACTGCTCCTCTTCCATCACTGAGGATGTAGACAAACCGTACGTCGCTTGATCTCCCTCACGGCCACGTAGATGGGCACTTGGAAAAGGAACTGGGACACTTGCGTCAAAAGCGTCGCCGATGCGGCATGTTGCGCGCGCTTGATGTCCACGGATGGAGCGCCCTTGCGTCCCAGCCATTGGTCCAGCTTGGTCGCCTTGACGGTCCTGAGAGAGAGAGAGAGAGAGAGAGAGAGAGATCAGATCAGATCATTCATACGGGGCCTCTCTCCAGTATATACGACAGTACAGCAGCTAGGCTGCTCCTCAGTGTAGGCTGCAGGTACACAAACGTACAGTAAGAAGAGACAGCTGAGTGGCTTGCGCTCCACTGCAAGCGCGTCGTGCGCGAGAACAAGGTCCATCTGGTCGAATGACGCGGCTTGGATCGCGGCCGTGAAATCATCGGCGCTGAGTTGACGCGCGAGCGCCATGTCGCTCTGCTTGCGGTCTTTGTCTCCGTCTTGCACATGGTCTTCTCGCGACAGATAGTCGTACAGTGGCTGCATCGGCCCGTACGCCGACATCTTGATGTTAAGTTGGTGGTCGCTTTCGATTTGCTTCACCCAGTTTTGATGTTTTGCTTTGAAGGATCAACCCAAGAAAAACAAAGGGGAGCCGACTAGTATCGGAAATATCTTACACGTTTCTGTCTATATTAGTAATTTTCACAAGTATAGGCACCTCTAAGATATGGAACAGTCTATTTACGATATGGCATTGGGCTTCGTCTACTGCATGAGCAGCACCAGTTGGATTTTCTTTTGGCGCACCAAGGCGATGGGGTTTTTCATGCGAACGACGCGGCAAAGCGACGGGTTGCCAGCATTGAATACGCGGTAGATACTGTACCGCGACCCGTGCATGGCCGCTTGGTCCAGTTCGTTCACTGAGATCTCAAAGACTCCTTTTTCCATGGTCTTGGTGGCCTTGACTTCAACGTACTCGACGTCGTTGCTCGTGCCGGTCTTGACAAGGATATCGTACGGCAAACCGGACTCTTCTTTCTCGTTCACCCAGTCAACGTGGACATCTGCGCGGCCGGCGTAGCTTTGCTTGAGCTGTTCGTACACGTACTCTTCACCCCAGCGGCCAATCGCCAGCTTCTCTTGGTCGGTCAGCGTGTTGCTACCCGGCTCATGGTGGAGCGAGTGCAGCGGCCGCATGCTGCTGAGGATAGGGGGCGGTACTGGAGCGGTTCCTCCTGCTCTTCGTGGTCCGTAGGCATTCGCAGGATCGAAGGGCGTCGGGTACGCCGAGTTGTACGGTGCACCACCCACGGGTACACCGGTGTACCCTGGGTACGCTGGTGTGACGCTGTTATTAGCATCCCACACATGGTCGTGCTTGGCTCGCTTCGCATTCGCCGCCACCAGAGTATCGTCCTCCCCCTCTTCCTCTTCTTCTTCAACTTGTCCGTCTTCGTGGTCATCGGCACTGTGCTTGGCTCGTCGGGCTCGCTTCTGGCTCGGCTTGGCCGTGGAGTCCTGTTCTTTCTTCTCATCGTCTTGATTGAACCACGTGGCCGTGCCACACCGCGCGTCCAATGGCGGTACATGCTGCGTGTCCACGAGCCACGACTCGAGCGCCTGTGTGGTCGGCTGCATTGACGCCAAGAACAAGACGTTTGCGACACTGGTCGCCGTGGTCTCTCCAAAGCACTGGCGGCAAATCTCACGCAGCACATCAAAGAGGCGATTCGTGTTACCAGTATTATCGACGACCAGAAAGAGTTGTTGGCTTGGTTTATCCAGATAACAAGCCACCGACTCGCGCAGTGTAAACTCGGTGGTCGCCACACGATGCAGCAACTGCAGCGCACGCTCGTCGCCGACAATCTCCACGATGCGGATCGCAGGCAGCAGCCTTTGCAATTTAACATGGTCCAGGGTTGCGTGGACACGTGGGTGCTGATGGAACACGACGCGTTGCGCAATACGAAGCACACGCGCTAACGTAACACCCAGATTCGTAGCAGCGTCTTGTGCTTGGTCTTGGTCTTGTTGGATGCCCAGGACGACCACTTCCGTATGGAGATGCTGCGCCAACGACTTGACTTGGGCGATCTCGCCTAGCAGTGTGTACAGACTTGCCACATGGTGGCTCTCGTTCTCGCTGCTGTCGCGATGCACGAAAAACCCACTGTCGTATACCCCCAGGAGAGGCAAAGACGAAGCGGCCATTTGTTGCTGGTGGTGCTGTTGGCTCAGAATGCTCTGGTCGTTCAGGAACAAGTCGACGCCGCGATGTAAGGCATAGGTCTCGCAACTAGTGGTCGACGGGAACAAAGTCAAATGAGCCAGTTCGGTCAATAACCTCAGTGGATTCGTATCCTCTTCTGCTTCACCAGCAGCAACGAGTGCTTTTGCCCATACAAGCAACACACACTGCAGTAGCTTGGTGTATTTCTTGAGTGTTCGGCGGCGGCGGCGTGGCTCTAGCAAGGCAGACACAGCCGACGAGCCAAGCTCTGCGAGCGAGCGGCACCAGTCACTTGGCTCGCGCAATAAGCTCTGGCCGATAGAGACCGCGCCAACAAACTCGAGCAATGGGCAGATCTCTGCCAACACGTCCTCATCGTCCAGCGCCACCACACAGGCGATCGTCGGCGTCTTGGTAGTACCAGCTACCTCTTGGCGACTGCTGGCCAAGGCGCTGTACAACTGCTGGATCTCTCGCTCGTTTCCGTCGCGGCCGTGGAACGAGACACGCGCGGCGGCCTTCTTGGCGGAAGTGAGTTGGAATGGGGTGACAGAGCTGCTGCTGCCGCCCACCACTGGGATCCACGCCAGCCTTGTGAGTGTTTTCTTCAACGTCCTGCTCTGCGCGGCCGCTCCCTTGCCAACGACAACGTGCTTGGCCACGACGCGCAACAGAGGAAGAACGTGGCGCTTCCACTCCTTCTTGGTCATCGCGGCTGCAGAGCCGCCAAGTTGGCTCGCCAGCGCCTGGACGAGCAGCTCCACCGTTGGTTTTTTCTCGACGCCACAGACGCCAACGAAAAATGCACGTAGCGTCTTCGAGTACACTTGATCCAGTGTGGCTGCCCCAGTGAGAGACGACGCGACCGCCGCGTCGCTGCTGCCACTTGACCACACCACGCTGTCAACTTCAAGGAATGGGTTTGTTGGCTCGGCGCCGTCTTCGGCTGGCACAAAAATGAGCGGCGGGCTTTGTGAAAACGCCTGGCGGATCATCGCAGCGGTTGCCGTCGTGTCCTCGCCATCACCGACACGGCATTGGTCCAGTAAGAAGGAATACAGCCGCGCCGCTTGCGCGACCTCCAAATCATGTCCACTGCCATTACAGGACGACTCACTCAGTCGACGCAGCACGGCCAGCACGTCTCCCACCGTCGGGGTCGTCTTGAGCTGCCATGCCGCTCGCAGACTCTCCGACTCGAAAGGTAGTTTGGCGATCGGTACCATCGCACCACTTCTTCCAAACAGCGCATCCACCGCCGGTGACTGGACCCACAGATCCTGTGGACGGTAGAAATCGCCGTCCGATCCTTCTAGCCAGGCTGCTTGCTGCCACCACCACGACTTCTCTTTGTCCTGTTCTGTCTCTTCTGCACTGGTGGACTGCGGCGGCCATGTGGAAGCCATGAACTGCGCTAGTTCCATCGACACACGTCGTTTGGTTACGAGATCCTGTTCGCTAGCGATCCACGTGACGATCTCGCCAAGCGCCTTGTCCATGCGCCGGTCGCTGGCATCAAACAGCCGGGGTAATGCACACGTATCAATCCACAAGCCACGAAGCGCGTCCTCCTCCACGCTGCCATGATCGCCGTCGAATCGCTCGAGCGCCAGGATATCCCATGCTGGCTTGGACGCAACAATGCGCTGACGCAGCCACGTACAGCACGCCTCGAGCCGCTTCATTTCGGCTGGTAAGACAACCACAACTCCCACGTTCTCGCTGTTCTCATTCACAGCTTCAACAACAACAACGCGTTTGCTCCATGTGACCGCACACATCGCCTTGCGGATCGCCGACGCCAGCGGGCACATGGCCAGCGGGCACCGGTTCTTTAAATGACCAGCGAGGAACGCGACACGTTCTTGCCACTTGAGCTCTGCTTGCGCGGACACAACGCCTTCTCCGGCTGCTGCTGCTGCCGCCATCGCAGCGATACTGGGCAAGATATGGTGCGCCATCAAGTCGTGGTCTTCCAGTTCTTTGACACCAAGCTGGTCGATCAAGAACCGTCGTGTCTCGGGGAATTTCTCTTCCAATTGCATCGCAAAATCGTTTCGTAGGACCACCAAGTCATCTGTGACAGCACTGGCGGGCGCTGCCTTTTCCGTGGTGGGTGTATTCGCCGTGGTCTTGGTCTTGGCATACTTAGCCTGCAAAGACGGGAGGAACAAGACACCTCCGCTGATCTCAGCCAGTGAAATCCACACACCTTCGGCGCCAATCGGGAAACACTTGATATGGCGAAGCTCTTTCACCAGCAGCGCGCGATGGCGGTCGTGGCGCCACAACTTGGCCAACAAGTGGAGAAGCCGCAACACGAGCGTCACGTGGGCCACCTCACTGTTGCTGCTGTTTGGAGGCCGTAAGAAGCTCAGCAGGCGAAGCACGTGGGAGCCGCGCAGTTTCTCGATCCGCAGCTGGGCCTTGAGCATCGCGGGTGTCGCACGCGCCAGCACGGGCTCCATCACGTGCTTGCCCAGAGCACGACGCACCAGCGCGGCCGTGTCCGTGTCCAACAGAAACGCCATGTCGTCGTCATCGGTGGCGCCTCCTCCTCCTCCACTGATATCGAGCAACTCACTCGCGGTCGCCATTTCCGTGGGTGTAGCGGTGGGAAAGCATGGCAATTGTCGAATTTCACGATTGATTTCCGATATTATGGATCGAAACGGCGCCTGCACGTCCGATTCCAGTGGCAAAAGCCGCAAAAGCTCCCTCAACGAGAGTTTGTTGTCATGACCACCAGTAGTGGTGGTGATGTGGCCGACAAGAGCCGGGAACAGCGCTGGGAATTGCGAGACCAGCCACTGGTTCCAGTCGCTTCCGTTTGAAATCGCCTCTCGTGAGCTGGGCACTTCAAAATCACCCTGGAGAATGAACCGGAACCCGTACGACCGCAGTGGCAAATAGCAAACCACTTGCTGAAGCGGAAGCCGTCGCTCGTCATCGTCTTGCTCATCTTCTTCATCATCTTGGGACTCGAGCGGCAGTGCGATCGCGATCTCAGTGAGACGCCCGCGTTGGCTGGAGAACACTTCTGGCACGACCACTTGACGGCGCACAATGAGCCAGTTCTGCTGCGTCGCCACCGCCGCCTCCTTGTCATCGCAATCAACTGTGTTCTGCTCGGAAAGGAGCGTGGCGACGCTGATGGTCGTCGTCGTTGCCACCGCTGTCCCCTGGTCCTGGTCTCCATCGTGTTCTTCGACTATCAGCTGCTCGACGATCCGTTCATGTTTGCAATACGTGAGACTCTGTTGGGTCGCTTGATTCACCAGTCGCAGCTGCCGAATTTGTTGCAAAAACAACAAAACCGATGGTTCAAACGCCAACAGCGACGCCGAAATTTCGTGCTGTCTGCTCGCACTGTGGTGGTTCAACGGCAACACAAACGTCGTACCCGTAGTTGTTTTCCATTGGGTCTTGTCATCGATCCAGTACGGTAAGATGTATCCCAGGCCGCCACCACCGTGGTGTTGATCTTGTTTGTCTTTGGCGTGGAAACGGATATGGAACCCGTTGGAATGCACTTCGGGCGTATCGGAGACCTTGAACACACTTTTAAAGCCAATGCCTTTCTTGCCAATGCTGTGCTTCTCTTGTGGGTGCTCGTGCTCGTGCGCTTTGGTCGACGCGCCGACGTCACAAATCGCTTGAATATTGGCTTGGGAAAACCCGATTTCGTTGTTGGAAAACACGATTTGACTTTCCCTTGTGAGCACAAACTCGCCACTTGGCGTGGTTCCTGTTGGGTACACATTGTCATCGGCGTTTTGGAGCAATTCCAAGACAAAATGGGTCTTTTCACTGTACAATTCGTCACTGAGCCGCTTTAACGCGCGCTCTAGACGCCGGTGCTGCACTTGGATCACACCACGCGTCGCAGCGTCGTTGATCTCCAGGCCAATGCCGAATTGGTCGCGACGTAAAGTCGTGATGAACGAATGGCACGCGCTGGTGTCTACCGCCGCCCGGGCCGTTGGAACAGCTGCTGCCGCTTTTCGGCTGCCGTCTCTTGGTGCCGCGTCGATCGGCTTGATGGTCTGTTTCTTTGTGGACGGACTGGAAGTCACCATAGCTCCAACGGCCGTTTTCGCTGGACCTGGTGCTGCTGCCGCCGCCTGCTTTGTCTTCGTCTTCGTCGTCTTGCGCGTCCTGCTGTCTGTAGTCGCCTGGGCCCACAAGACATTGGCGATGGCCACCCCAAGAAGCTGCAACTGCCGTTTTTCGCTTCGAGACAGACCACACGCCAAGACCGCGGCATCCAACGCCACTGGCTGCAGTGCCTCTTGGAACAACCCAAACACCGACGCGGCAAAGTCGTGGGGCACACACAGCATGGTCTCCAGCACGAATCGAGCGACGCGCTGGCCACGGACTCGACCTGGATCGTTTGACTGGTCGTGGTCGTGGTGCTCCCGTTCCGCTTCGTCGCCTCGACTCGCCTTCTTCACGATCGATCGGAGATGCAATAGCACCAGCGCGCGAGGGAAATCGTCGCCTTTGTGCTGCACCACAAGAGACACCAGCACCGCTGCCAGTTCCTCGGGCGAGATCGCCGCCACGTCTAATGCCGACGCCGAGGTCTCGTCGTCGCTGTGGATTTTCAGGATGCGGTTGTTAGTGCAACACACAAACTCATACGAGCCGCCAGTTGTTGTTGAGCCAACATGATCCTCGTGGAGGCGAGAGTCGCCACGAATCATTTCATGCGTTTGAAGAAAAAGCCGCAAGGGTCCACAAAACGGAGCAAAACGGGTCCGCCACTGGGTCCACTCGCTCACATCGACAAGCAGTGGACACCGCGCGAGCTCTGTCTGAGCCTGCGCGGTCTTTGTCGCCAGCACCTGGCCATGCGCACTGGCACTCTGCTCTACTAAGGTCAACTCACTCACCACGTGATCATCATCCACCGCCGATCCACGGAACTTACCAGGCAGAGCGAGCGCGGCAGCGTAATGGACCACCACGGCGTCCCCACCACGACTACCCACCGAACTGTCGTCGTCGTTCTTTTTCATTGCGTCATTGAAAGCTCTCTCGACCGTCTCTTCCAGCCAGCGGCGAGTGCGCTGGTCGGTCATGTCGATGTCAAACTGGGTGCACGCTTGGCGCAGCACGGCCATCCGCGTGCGTGGCACTGCTGCCGGCTCCATGGCTGACTCGTTCTTGACCGCGTTGATACACAACGCAATGAACCCACGAACTTCAGTCTCCGAGACACCAGACAGCTTGGTCGGCAGCTGTGCGTGGTCTTTGCTGGCTCGAATACAAGCGACCAGCTGATCGAATCCGTGGGTATCGTGGCTACTCCCACCACGTCCTGCATCCCCTGCTGCTTCCATCGCCTGTGCGATTTCTTGCACCAATGAAAATTCGCCAAGTCGCGCAGTGCCAAAAGTTCTTCGCAAGTGGGCATCCACACGCGCTAACAATGGGCAGAGATCTCCAGTTGCCACAAGCGACTCGGTCTCTTGTGGGGAACCCACAAAGAACACTTGGATCGCAGCGCGCACTTCCTCTGGTGACGCCACCGCCACGACCACGCTATCACTTCGCGACCGACTCCGCTTGCGTTTCGCTGGCGACGACGACAGCTGATGCTGCCCACCATCACCGGCAGTGAGCTCGTCCCCCTGAGACGGCACCACGGCTTCCTCGATCTGCATCGGCTTGGATGACGCGACGGCCTCGTCGTCGTCACTGGCGTCACGATGACATTCGCAATCACAGCGGCACCGACACGACTCTTCCCCAACACAGCAGCAGTCACACTCTTCTTCTTCCAGTTCTACTTCTTCTTCTTGCTCTTGCTTCTTCATCTTGTCTTTCGCAGCGGCCGTCGGCTCATCTGGCAGCTTGTCGTCCAACTGCAAAAGTGTGTGGATCTTGGCGAGGATGCCACACAAAACCCACGTCACGACTTTCACCCGTGCGTGGTGGCGGCTTTTTTGGGACGCCAGCAAAAACTGCGTGAGCTGCGTGCGGATTTTCTGGTCGGTATCCGCGATTTGGTGGGCACCGAGCCGGGCTTTGAACCGCTCGTCGGCCGATTTCCAGCGAAGCATATTGTCCAAGTACACGTCCACGTCGGTCACGCGGTTCAAGATCTCAAGCGACAGCGACGACAAAGTCGCGGTCGCTTTCTTAGCGGTCATTCGCTTGCTTCCTCCTCCTATTCCTCCTCCTCCTGCAGGCGCCAGCTCCAAAGCGCGCTCGTCGTTGGTGCGCTGCAGCAGCTCGTCGAGTGCTTGTTGCCGGTTTTCCGCTGAAAATTTTTGCTTGGACAGCTCAAAGACGCGGTCTGCGATTCCTTTGTTGAATTCTTCTTGCAGCTCATGGATCTCACGCTGCTCTTTCTTGGAGATGCGACGCAGCATGGCAATGTACGGGCCGAACCCGTCGGCGTCGATATGGAGCCCCATGGCTTCGGCGCTTGGCTGACGGCGCTGCTGCGAGATGAACTGCTTGAACTGGTCGCGGTCGATTCGCTGCGGCATGCGCTGTTGTTGCTGTTGCTGGTAGTTGTTGCCGCTTGGTGCAAACGCGTCGTGGCCCATGACCGTCTCAAAGTGGCGGAACGTGGTCAGCACGTCCTTGGTCGTCAGTGGGTAGATGCTCACGGGCGCGTGGTACAAAGTCTGCACGGCATCGGTGTGGAGAAACGAGTTGCCGATGCCCAACTCACTGAAATGGTGGATGGCTTCTTGCTGCAGAAACGCCAAATGGCACTCGTGGAGCGTGTTGATGCGCCGCGCGTGCATGTAGCAAGTCACAAAGCTCCACACGCGCTCGTGCTGGATCTGGATCTGGCGAAGCACGGGCAGTTGATGTGGCGCCGAGCCAAAAAGCTCTTCGTACGTCGTGACATGGAACTGCGTACAAATCGCATGCAGCAAATCGCGCATATTGAGCGCATTGGGAGGCGCTTTCGGGTCGGAGCGACTCGACCGCATGGCGTTCACAAACGCTATAACATCGCGCTCTGTGGCTGGCGCAGCTGCTGTTTGGTTCCGCGCCGTGGCCGCGGACGACGACGGTGGAGGGAATTGTTGCACTTGCTGATGGAGATGCTGCGGCGGGAGGTAGCCTTGAGAAGGAGCGCCAGGCGGCAATGGAGGGCCTCCAGGGGCGTACGAATCGTAAGGCGCATGATGCTGCTGCGGGTGGTGGTGGCTGTGGCGCCCGTGGCTACCGCCGTGTGGCGGACCACGCGGGCCGCGGCCTCCAGGAGATCGACGCATCTTCACAGGATTTTGCGTGCTCTTTCGTGATGAAAAATGCGCGAAAATTGACTGGTCATTTTTGAGGTTGCAGGGTTAACCTGCGACAAACAGGAAACGGGTTTCAAACCCTGTCCCAAGAAAAAAAAAAAAACGTTAACCATTTGTTTTCGTAAATATTTACGCACACCAGGTGCAAATAATTGTAAAATTACGAATATAGACAAATACTGAAAAGTTTTTTTTCACAGTCTAAACCAGGCCGAAAAGCTCATCTCTCGAGTCTAACTCGTTAACTCGTTTTTTTTTCTTTGCTTATTCTCTCTCTCATACTCCTGAGTCCTGACGCTATGTGGTCTTTTCTAGTTCTTCATGTCGCCAGTCTCGGCCACCTCGGCGCGGGCCTTGACTTCGTGGTAGGCCCACTTGATCCAGGGCATGAGCGCCTCCAAGTCTTTGGTCTCAACGGTCGCGCCGCACCAAATGCGGATGCCCGGGGGCGCATCGCGGTACGAGCCAATATCGTACGCGATTTGCTCGTGGTCCAGCAGCGTCGTGAGCTGCTTCACTTGGTCCTTGGTGAGATCCGTAAACTGGAGACACACCGAGGTGTTGGAGCGGATCTCTTTGGTGGAAGCCAAGAACTTGATCCAGCGCGAATTTTGCTGGACGAAATCTTCCACGACTTGCAAGTTGCGCTGCGAGATGTCCATCAGTCCTTTGGCGCCACCGACACTTTCCGCCCAGCGGAGCGCGTCCAAGTAGTCTTCCACACAGAGCATGGACGGCGTGTTGATGGTGCTGCCTTCAAAAATGCCCTTGGCGAGCTTGCCGGTCTTGGCATTGGTGAGACGGAAAATCTTTGGCATTGGACGGTTCGGTGGCACGAATGTTTCCAAACGCTCGACGGCACGTGGACTCAAGATCAAGACGCCATGGCCGCCTTCGCCACCGAGCACTTTTTGCCAGCTGAACGTGCACACGTCGATCTTGTGCCACGGGATATCCATGGCAAACGCAGCCGAGGTCGCGTCATTAAACACCAACCCCGTGCGGTCGTCGGCGATCCAGTCGGCGCCATCGGGCACACGCACGCCACTGGTCGTGCCGTTCCACGTGAATAAGATATCGTGGTCTTTGTTGGTCTTGGAGAAATCCGCAATCTCGCCAAACGGCGCGCTGATCTCAGTCACATTGTCCAACTTAAGCTCGGTCGTGGCGTCTTTGAACCACTGCTGGCCAAAGGATTCCCAGTAGCAAATGTCCACGGGCCGCTCACCGAGCATGCTCCACATGGCCATCTCAAAGGCGCCCGTGTCGGATGCCGGCACGATGCCCAAATGGTACCCCTCTGGAAGTCCCAGCACTTTCTTGGACCGCACGATCGCTTCTTCCAGAAGTCCTTTGCCCAGCACAGAGCGGTGGCTGCGGCCCAGGCAAATATCGGAAATCTTGGACAACGAGTACCCGGGCCGCTTTTTACATGGGCCCGAGCCAAAGTTGGGTGACGCAGGCCGCACTTCTGGCTTCTTATGGTGCACGACGATGGTTTCCTTGGCCGCCGTTTCATCATCCGTCGACGACTCGAGCAGCTTGGACTTGAGGAAACTTTCCCAGCGACGGCCACTGGACGTGGTGTTGAGCTCGAGCAAGTTGACGCGGCGGATGTTGGTCACCTTTCCGAGCGCTTCCAGCTCGTCGATGACGTGGTCCGGGATCGGGTCGTCCACGTTGAGAACGCCGACCGCCGAGCCGCCCATTGCTTCGCGTGCGAGCCCAAAGCAGCCAATGTTGATTTGGTTGCGCGCGAGCACCGAGGTCACCGAGCACAGCACACCCGGCTCGTCATTGTTGTGGAACAATAGCATCGAGCCGCTTGGGATCGCGTCCATGTTGAGATCGTTAAAGCCCACGAGCCGCAACTGGCTCTTGCCAAAGACCGTGCCGGTGATCTTGGTCGACGTGCCGTTTTCCTTTTCAAACACGACCGAGAGCGAGTTGGCGTAGCTGCTGCTGCTGGCTTCTTCGTGCTTGTGCTCGACCACTTGGATGCCCATGAGCTCAGCGAGTTGCTTGGCATTGGAGAACGTCACTTCTTCTTCCAGCATATGCGACAGCAACCCCTTGAGCACGCCACTCACAAGTTGGCCAGAGAGCTCGTCCGAGGTCACGCGCCGTCCCTCCGAGACCACGACCACGCGCTTCAAGCGGCGATCGTCCAGAAGCTGCGCCTGCAGACTGCCCAGTTTCTCGGCCAGCGAAAGAAACGGCAAGTGCTCTTCCCGACGGCCAAAGTCAATGTTTGGCGCGTTGATCACGCCTGAAAAGGACTTGCCCGCGAGCGCGTCGTCGATCTTGTACGCCAAATCGCGCGCCACTTTTTGCTGGGCGTCGCTGGTCAGTGCGCCGATATGGGGCGTCACGATCACATTGTTGTGTGCCATGAGCTGGCTCCACACGTCACACGGTGGCGACGGTGGCACGATATCAAACGCGACACCGGCGACTTTGCCGCTGTCCACGGCTTGGAGCAACGCGCAGTGGTCGATCAGGCCAGCACGCGCGCCGTTGACGATGCGCACGCCGTCTTTGCACGACGCCAAGCGCGCTGCGTTCACGAGCTCCTTGGTGTTGGCGTTGAGCGGCACGTGGAGCGAGAGGTAGTCGCTCCGTGCAAAGAGCTCGGCGAGCGAAACCGGTTCGATGCCGTGGGTCTTGGCGCTCGTGTCCGACAAGATCGGGTCGTACCCGATGACGTTCATGCCAAAGGCGTTGCACCGCGTCGCGACCTCACGGCCGATACGGCCCAGGCCAATGATGCCGATGGTCTTGTCGTGGATCTCGGACACGCGTTGTGGCGACGGCTCACCCACGGCGCTGCTGCTGCTGCTGCTGCTGCTTGTGGAGACCTGGGACACGGCCGAGATGAGGCCAAGCGTGAGCTCAGCGGCCGAGAGCGTGTTGCCGAACGGCGTGTTCATGACAAGCACGCCTTTCTTCGTGGCTGAGACGACGTCGATATTGTCCACGCCTGTGCCGGCGCGGCCGATGATCTGCAAGTTGGTCGCAGCATCGAGAATGGCGCGGTCGACTTTGCTGCCAGAGCGCACCACGAGCACGTCGTAGTTGGGGATTTGGTCCAACAGTTCGCTGTGGGTGAGCGCGTTGCTCACGGTGGTGACCTCATGGCCAGCGCTTTGAAGGATCTCTGGACATGCGGCATCGATAGGGTCGCTGCAGAGGATACGAGCCATGGCGAGCGGCGAGCGCGCGTGGAAAGCACGCGAAGAGCCGACGCTATGAAGGCGAAGGCGATGCTGAGAGAGAACGCGCTTGCTCACGGTGAGCTGACGGCGCAGCATGTGGACACGACGGAAGCCCCTGGAAGGTGCACGACAACAAGTGAGTGCGAGCCTCAGGAACCGGAGCACACACTTTGGCTTTGGCGGTGGATGCCTGCTCTCTGCACTTGGAGTGGAGTGGTGCCGACGAGGGGACCCGCACGAGAATGCATGTGGCTGAGCTTGGCTCGCTCGTTTGCCCAAGCAGTCAGGAAACCGGTGAATTTACCGGTATGGAATCTTCGTTAAAATACCGGTGACTCTACCGGTTTTTGGATTTACCGGTCGTAACCGGTAAATATAGTCAGAACTCGGTTTTTTGGATTTTATTCGAGTTGAGTTGCTGCAGGTGCATGTGTAACGGTGACACTGTTCCAAGGGAAAAGCTATGGAACGTCCGAATTGGGGAACAGCCGTGCATAGAACGAACTTTTACTGTTGGAGTTCCGATACAAAAAATACAACCTCACCCAAACATCCCCAACCCTTTAGGGGGACGTGTGTAAACCCTAAATCCTCGGCCTGAAGGCCTGCGGAGCCGAGCCAAATATTAACCCTAGTCCTCGGCCGGAGGCCTGCCGAGCCAAAGTAGAGTATTAACCCTAACCCTCGGCCTAAAGGCCTCCGGAGCCAAAACAATGTGCATGCTATGTCCGAAAAGTGCGTTCTATGCACGGCCGTTCCCCAATTTGGACATTCCATAGCTTTTCCCCTGTTCCAAGCGTGGGACGCACCGAAATCAGGAAACCCAGTGTGTAATGGCCTCCAAGAGGCACCTCTTTCCTCAGCAATCGAACTGTGGGATCTGGGAGAATGCAAAAGCCTGAAGTTGGTCCAGGAAACCCCGGAAACTGGCCGATCCCAGTGGCAAGTCCATCATGCGAAGATAGAATACGTGGCTTGCCACGACATGATGGAGGGCAAAGCGGTCCCTGGTTGCAGACTCTGGGGTAAAAAATAGCATTCGAATGGCACGACTGCTCTCCTGTTGGCATCTGCATGGAGGAAACACTGACGAAGGCTGCTTCCTTGGATAGTACTTGTACTGGACTGTACTGATGCCATTGAAGCTGGACCACGCTACGGTATTATAATAGTAACGTTGAGGCAGTCAGAATCCTCAGAATTGTTCAGCGCGGTCGCTTGGCATGTTTCTTATTTCAGTGTCGCTGAGCGTGAGTGGGTAGATCGAATCGACTTGATGCACACGAGGTAGATTACGTACGTAAATAATACTGTTCTGTGCAGTGCATCAATGCCAAAGTATTGGCAGACCCACGCTGCTCTATCCACCACGCGAAACCATAAACTTCTTGAAGTCGGCCGACCACGAACGTGCACGCTGCACGGTCGTGCGCTGTACCATGGTTGTGCTGTACTGGCTTCCAGACATGGCACCAGCGGTCGGCAACTTGAGTTACAATCGCACAGTCCAGCGGCACGACGACAGCACGCGTCGGCGTCGTTTATGACGGTGGTAAAGTCTCGCGTGGCGTACCAGCGTGCTGGATGTGCCTTCGTCCATGGTTCGATTAACGTTATGTGATCCAGATCGCCAAGCCAGGCTGCAAATTATTCGAGATATTCGTAATTCAAGCAGTTGTAGATTTAGTGCGTGCCATCAACTGATAGAATGAGAATACATATATGCCAACGGCAGTGGAGCCAAAGCACCTACAAGCTGCACCAAACAACGCTGAAGCTTTTTCTGAATTATACTGTGCTGTACTGGTTGATTTCTCTATCTTTAAGGGACCGCAGCTCGCTGCAAACCTTGCGAGACATTGAATAACACAATCAAAGCCATTTTGCAAATTTTAATTTGCATTTTTAAAAACAAATGTGCAAGCTTATCGGATACCGCTGGAGTTTGCCCATGCGAAATGAAATACTTTGAAGAACGATTTTTTTCTTGCCGAAATCTAGGAACTAAAAAAAAAAAACCCAAGAAAGTTATGTTGAGAGAGTTTGACTGAATTTCGCGTGTCACCAAGTCAAGATTTACACTTGTGAGCAGCAGTACAGTACACCACTTCTTTTTGGGTCACCAGATGTACAGAGACGGACCAGCCAGATGGTGATGGGCAGCGAAGGTGACGAGAAGCCGAATTCGCCTCGTCTCCTCCGACGCGCTCCCTGGCAATTCAAGCAACACATTGGTGTGATCATCACCTCGTGAGCGGTTTTGATCATCACCTCGTGAGCGCTTTTGCGGGTGGGACCATTTTTCCACGGGCGTTTTGTGCACGACGGTTCAGCACAAAACTTGCGATCGTCGCCCCTGGCTTTTTTCTTTCTTTCGTTCGCTCGCGCCGTTCCTGCCGGTATCGGCGGAGGTGAGGGCTGTGGTTCCGCTCCACTTCTCCGCCTCCGCTTCCCCAAGTGTGGGGCTCCTCCTCATTCTCCTCTGATCTTCACTTTGAGAATTTCATTCGCCCCCCACACATCACTCGCGCGCCAGTTGGAAGCGCGTTTTGTTTGTGGGTGTCCGCGCGACCGATCTCCTCCTCTCATCTTCTCTCTTGTTGGCTTCCAGGCAGCAAGGGAAAGAGAGACACAGCTCACGCTGTCCTAACCCAAGTGCCTCCCCCAATCCTACTTGGTCCTCCGTGATCATTTACACCAACCTTACGCGAGTTTCGTCTCCGTCCTCATCCTCTCTCCACAAGCGTCAAACCGTGTCCGTCAGTTCCTTCGTCTGTCCGCCGTTGTCCTCCGTTCTTAAAAGTGCGACTGCGGCCTCCTCCAGCGAAAGAACTCTCTATTTCTTACTTCGGCATAGATTCATGTTTGCGAGTGGCTCCTTGTCCCTACATCCTACTGGAGGCTCGAGCAGCTCCTTTCCATTCCCGCCCACGCGGTCGTCCTATCGATCGCCGCCGCGCATTTCCGCCCTGGACTCGCGGTGGACCGACTACCAGTACCCGTCCATCCACTTGTCCCCGATTGCCAAGATCATTGACGCAAGCCTCGTGCTGAAAGGCATGGCCAGTAGCGACGATGAAAAAAAGCACGACGCGCCGCCTGCTTTAGTGCTTCCGCCGCTGAAAGCCATGGGCGCCTTCCGCACAGGATCGCCCAGCCCAGCGACCTCAGCCGCGACAAGCATCGCAGCGATGAGCCTCAGCTTTATCATCAACGACGACACTGAGAACACGCCCGCCAACTATGGGTTGCCAGCCAAGGAAAACGATCGAGACGTCAAGTTCATCTTCCAGTCCGATGCTGCCCGTCAGACCACCCCACTGGAAACGGTTCCAGTTCCAGTTCCAGCAGGAGTAGCTGCAGCTTCAGCAGCACCACCGGTGGTGATGTCCGCGGGCTTTGGTGTGAACTCCATTCTCAATACGGTGTGTGCCAAGCCCGAGTGCTACCGCACGATCCGCGGCCCGTTGGGCTCGTTCTGCAAGTACCACAAGCAGAGCCGCTTCTGCCGTGCCGACCATTGCAACAAGAGCGCCAAGACCGGCGGGTACTGTATCTCCCACGGCGGCGGCAAGCGGTGCTCCTTTGAAGATTGCTCCAAGAGTGCCAAGCAAGGTGGTCTGTGTATCTCCCATGGCGGCGGCAAGCGCTGCAGCGAAGATGGTTGCACCAAGTCCGCTCTCGTTGGAGGGTTTTGCTCGGCCCACGGCGGCGGCCGCAAGTGCAAGACCAGTGACTGCGCCAAGACGGCGTTGCTGGGCGGGTACTGCATCGCCCACGGCGGTGGCAAGCGGTGCCAAGTGGACGGCTGCGTGAAAAGCGCCGTCGGCGGATCGCTCTGTGTCTCCCACGGCGGCGGCAAGCGGTGTCAAACGGACGGCTGTGACAAAGGCGCCGTGCGCAACGGGGTCTGCATCCGCCACGGCGCCAAGCGCGACGGAGCGACGTCGTCCAACGCGAGCGGAAGCCCAAGCCCAAGCCCTGTGAAAAGTGTGAAAGGCGAGTCCGAGTACAACCAGTTTTCGTCCCCATAAACAGAGTACTGTACTGTAGTAAAACCAAGTGTCCATGTGTATTGTGGGTACACACACTGGCAGGGCACTCTTATAAGCACACTGGTCTCGTCCACATGGCATGGCACAGTTGATACGACATGATACCAGTGTAAACGCAATGGAATATACTACCTCTGTTCGGTTTTTAATGGATACTACTAGTAGTACTTTGTCGTCCATCTACATAGAGTATTATGGTTAAGTGGAGTTGTGACGTGTGTTGATATTAATACTTCAGATATTTTCACTGATGTACAGTTCGCAGGGGTGGCTGCTTGTTCACGGCACACGCCGGTCATGGCGTTGGAATGTTCTGCTCCTTTCAATGCTGTGACGGGTACGGAGTGCTGTACAGTAGTAGTAATACTTTGGGCCATGCGGGGATCGTATCTTTGCGATCTTGAAACGACAAATCGTCAAGAAAACGACAAATGACCTCCACTGACGCAAGTCAAGGAAACGGCAAGGGGACTGAAGAACAGTTTGAAGGCAGACGAGGCTCTTCATACGTACTACAGCGTCGTGTTTGTGTGTCACACCTTCTTAACCATGTACAGGTGATCTCGTGCTTTGTCCGTACAACCGCGAGAGTAGTAATTTCAAAACGTTGTGTATTTTTCTTTTTCCTTTTCTTTTCTTCTTCTTCTTCTTTTTTTGTTTTTTTTGTTTTTGGTTTTTGTTTTCCTGGTGTCGCCACTTCGTTCAAACGCTCACGACACACACACCCCTCCGCTCCGCTTCCAAAGAGATGGAAGTTCCATCCCCTCCACTTCGTTACTTTCTGTCCTCTCTCGCTCTCTCTCCGCCGGATGGGTCCCCTGCAGCCGAAAACCCACATTATTTACAACCCGTAGCGTCGAATCCGCGCTTGGATCCGCTCACGGCAAGTCGGACACTCGGTCAATTGGGCGGCGCATTGCCCACAGGTCTCATGGCCACACTGGAAGACGGTATCTTTCTGGCGGTCCTCACAAATGCAGCACAGCAACGCCTCTTGCAACGCCGTCAAATCCATTTCTGCTTGTGACATGCCACGCGACGGCATCAGCGGACGACCGCCGTTAGTTGGCACAGAGCGTGCCGCCGCCGCTGATGACGAAGACGGGAAGAGATTCTCCCGCATCACTTCCACTGGCGGGTTGTTTGTATTGGTGGAGAACGGAGCGGACGGCGCTGAAGACACAGGGTACGCCATGGCAGCTGGTGGGTTGTATGGAGGAGGCACGTTGTTGTTGTTGAACTGCGCTGGCGGCGGACACGACGGTGCGAGCGAGTAGTTGGAGCCGCAGCCACCGGAGGAGGGCGCCGTGTTGGCCGGGTACGCTGGGTACGTCACGGGTACGATGGGCGCCGGTGCAGGGAACACCATGACTTCCGGAACGTTCCGCGCAAACTGGTAGGGCCCTTTGTTCAAGTACCCCATGGACTTGATGATTTTGTACTGCTCCGGGATCTCCATCAGTGCCTGAAGTGCAAACTGGGCAAGTTTCTGCGATCGGCTTTGTGCTTGGGATGTGATTTTCTTTTCAATCATACAGAGAGAAAAAAGAATGAGTGTCATGCAGATCCTGCGTCATTGGGCAGGAATGAGGAACTGGAAGACGGGCGGACGTACATGGAACTCGACAAACTGGAAGTTGTCAAACTTGCGGTTGATGAGGTAATTGTCAAAGTAATTCATCGACTCCCACGGGCCATCGCCGACGCCGATCATGATGATGCTCAGTGGGAAATTGCTGGCGAACATGATCGCGTCGATGGTTTCTTTCTCGTTCTTGCTCACCGCGTGGGCCGGGATATCCACTGAGCGCGTGACTTGGCCGTCGGCGATGATCACGAGGATATGGTACTGGCCCGTTTCGTTCACAATGTTGACAGCTTGATTGATGATCGGCGCAAACGACGTCGGCCCCGCCATGACGACGTTTGGCACCAACTCGCGGTACCGCGAGCGGATCGCTTCAAAGGGGAAGCCAGTGGACGGCGACGCGTCTTTTGAAAAGGAAAAGACGCTGTTGTCCGCGGTGACGTCGTCGCCAAAGCCATACACAGGGATGCTGTTGTCTTCATCTGCGTGACAAAAGGCATGTATTAAATACACCAAGCAAATCAATCAAGGTCGTGCGTCGATCACGAAAGAGGAGACGCACCGAAATCGCGAAGAGATTGACCAACACTCTCGATGACATCCTCGTACGGGTTCGAGACATGCGGGTCGTCAATGGTGTGCAGTGAGCGGCCACGAAAGGTGCGCTTGCCGCTCCATTCATTCGATTTCGTGACTATAGAAATATTACAACCGGGCGAATAGGATCACCAAAAGAAGTCAGTTGGAACCACTATCAAAACATGGGAAAGGTGTAGCCATGTGTCAACACACACAAGGCAACAATACAAATACACAGACTCACAGTCGATACCGACGATCAGGTTACAACTCTCGAGACCGTTACGGCGCAGCGCTGTACACACAGAATAGTCAAGATGTTCAAGCGTTAGAGTCAGAACGCAGGTGGCCGTGCGCGCACGGCTGGTCTCAGTATGCCATGCTGCCTGAACAACGACTGCGCACCTTGCGTGACTTGGTCGACGGTCGTGAACTCATCGGGGATCATCCCCGTGCGCACGTTGGTGCGGCCAGGAATGGCTTGAGGTCCAGTGTAGGTTCGCGTCTCGCGTCGAGGCGCTGCACTCGAAGAGCTACCGCCCATGTGGTGATGTGTGTGTTGTGTGGAGGAAGGTTGGAAATTGATTTCTGTATCGTGAGCTTGGCGGCACACAGACTGCGGCGATGAACAAGAACGATCGATGGGTTCAAGGCGCTGTCCACTTTTCTTTCTCTTGTCCCCCAACACACACCCACAAAAAGTGAAACAGAGTGTGTGTTTGTACATTCACTCCAGCATAATACACTTATTTAAGGTATTGAAGTTAGACTAATTTACGAAACTAGACTAGTACACCAGCACGGTGGAACTCTTGCTTGCGGGTTCCTGCATGTCCATGCGAGTGTGGCACAGGGGAACGCGGCCGATCTCGAAGAGTGGACGTCACAGGAGATCTTGACATATCGCGATACGATGACCCATCTTCCATTGCCTCGCCCGACTGGATGCGTCTTCGGATTTCTTCTTCGGTCTCGATTTGTTTACGCAGCAGCCGTTTGCGGTCATGGCGCGCTTTGCGCATTTTGTGCATGTCAAAGACTTCAATGCCGACGAGACAGACCTCACAGAACAGAAGAATCATCGCGACGCGGAACTTCGGGCCGTCGATCACGTCCATGTTGAGCACCATCTTGAACAGGATCGCGTACAAAAACGACACCACGATCGTGGCAAGCAGCAGATTGTATTTGTAGTTTCGTGCTTTGCGCAACCGCTTGATCTTGAAACAGAAGAAAAACTTCCCAAAATACACGACCATCCACGCGCACATGGGTGGCGTTGGGTAAAACGCATAGATCCACTGGAGAAGCTGCTCATTCTCCTCTAATTCTTGACCTGTGAACTTGATTTTCTCTCGCAGGTAATCGTTCGACACATGTGTGCCGGCGCCAACTTTGAAGAATGACACAACCAGCGCAAAACTCGTAAAAAACGTGAGCGTCGCATAGATGAACCGATAAAGCCGCTTCTGGTGGAAGAAATACCAGTAGCCGTCCGAGACGGTCAGCATCTTGGACACCTCGCGGCGTTTGCCCATGTTGCCGTCGCTTCCTTTTCTCCTTTTTTTTGTTTTGGTTCTGGAAACGACACACGCCCAAACGAATTGTGACCTTGTATTGAGGTGGGTTCAGCAACTCAGGTTGGCTTCGGTTCAGTTTGGTTCTGGAGACTGAGCCGGGTGGGTTTGTATACTCCGACTAAGTACGAATGTTTCCTCAAAAGGTCATGGACGACTCGCTCGCGCATTGGGTTTTCAATCTGAAGAAAATGACATTGCTAAGTGACAAGAACAAGGAGCTGGAGTTCATCCGCAACCAGCTGCATGAGCTAGAAGAGGTCATCACGACCCAGTCGCTCAAGATCTTGGTCGTGAGCTCCTTGGAGCTTTACCTGTCGCTGGCGCTCGTGCTCTCGCTGTTTGAATGTGTCGATCCGACGCTTCGTGACCGCCAAGAACTCAAGTACATGTCCCGCATGGCCTGGGCCCCGTTCATCTGGGGCGTCATCTTGGCGTTTGGCCACCGCGTGTTGCCCAGCATCACGCCGTCGCCTGAGAACCTGGACCGCAACTTGCGCATCTCCAAGTTGGTGACCTATTTCTGCGCACTGGCGTTCTTGATTTGGGACACACGCATGGAACTCAAGCAAGGACCGGCGCTTCAAGTCGCGGCTTTGTTTTGCGTTTGTGATATCGCGCGATACGAAATGGAAGTCGCACGGCTGATCGAAGACGAAGACGAGGATGAAGAAGCCGACCGAGAGTTGGAGCGACTGGCCAGTGCACTGGACACGGCGACCCACGCCGATGAACAGGAAAACGCCTTCAAGAATCAGATCCAGGCCGTCGCCCAACAGAGTCACCACAATGTCCACTCGAGCCAATACCACCAAGATGACCGTGGTAGTATTCATGGAACCCATGTGGATAGTGCCAATGTTGCTGCTGGTGCCATGGATGGAAACAACGCGTACCATCATCATCATCATCATCATCACACTGCTATGATGCAGGGCAGTCCAGAAGATTCTTCCTATCGCGAGTACAGTGGCGCGACACCACCACCGCCCCCGCCACAGCGGCAGTCCCAGTCACAGCCACGATACAGCAAGGGTCAACGCAATCGTGGCGTATGAGATGAAACACACTCTTTATGTAGTTACATACCCACCGTACGATCAAACGCGACTACGGTTGCAAAAGTCGCAGGCAAAATGTACCTAAACTGAGCTGAACCACCCGACCTAGTCTTGCGCATCACCTTCGCCGTCGCCATTCTCATTCTCATCCTCTGGCTCCCCATTTTCTCCACCATCTGCACCAGCCGTGAGCTCTCGAATTCGTCGCAACTGTTGATTCAGCCACGCCTCGACTTGCATTTTATGGGCTCGCTGCGCCACTGCTAGCGCACTACGCACGACTTCCTCGACCGCGAATTGCTCTGGGCGGTTTGTTGCTAGCCATTGGACAACCGCCAAGTGGCCAGACCCAACCGCTCCTTCTAGCGCGCGCATCGTGCATCCTTCCGTTCGCTGGGTTCCAAAGAACTGAAGCATCGCCACGTTGCCTGTTTTCGCTGCAGCGTTCATCGCGTCGATGGTGCAGCCTTCTGTGCGGTGAGTGTGAAGCCACGTGACGACCTCCATGTGGCCAAACTGGGCGGCATTATCCATCGCTCGCGTTGTACATCCTTCCGAACGGTTGTCGTGGAGAAACTGGACGATCGCGAGATGGCCACCTTTGGCGGCAAGATCCATCGCGTCCGTCGTGCAGCCTTCACTGCGGTTGAGGTGGAGCCATTGGACCATCTCCAACTGGCCGTTGCACGCTGCCATGTCCATGGCTCGGGTCGTACACCCGATGCCATCCGGACAGCGGTTCTCATGGAGCCATTGCACGACGTCCATGGAGCCGCGCGTCGCCGCCAGGTCAATCTCTTCGCGTCCAACTGGATCAGGCGCACGCACAGTGTAGAGCCATTTGATGATCTCCAGCCGGCCATGGGAAATCGCTCCGCGTAGCGCCGACATGCCGCTCACTGTGAAATGGCGTTCGTAATGGCGGTGCAGAAACTGCAGCACGTCGAGGTGATTGGCAGCTGCGGTGCGCCACACGGCCGTCTCGGAACAGCCTTCTTTGCGGTTGCAATGCAGCCACTCCACGACCTCCAAGTGGCCATTTTCCGCTGCGCCATTCATCGCAGCGACAGAGCAGCCTTCCGGTCGGTTCGCATGCAGCCATTGGACGACTTCCAAGCGGCCTCGCGTCGCCGCAAGGTTCATCGCGCGTACCGAGGTGCCTTCTTCGCGATTCTCATGGAGCCATTGTACGACAGCCAAGTGGCCATTCCCAGCAGCATGCATCATCGCGTGGCCGGTGCATCCTTCTGTACGATGCTCGTGGAGATACTTGACAACGTCCAGATGGCCAGCGCCTGCCGCGCCATTCATCGCTGCGATCGTGCAGCCGTCCTTGCGATTCTCATGGAGCCACTGGACGACCTCCAAGTGGCCATTGGTAGCAGCCAGATCCATCGCAGTGGGTGTTGAACCAGCTTTTCGAAGCTCATGAAGCCACTGAACGGCGTGGAGGTGGCCGTTCTCCGCTGCTTTCACCATTGCAGTCAGCGGCACAGCGCCATTCGGTCGATACGAACGGAGCCATTCCATGGCATTCACGTGGCCGTTCGCAGAGGCACGGCTCATGGCCTCCCCGAAATCAAACTGAAGCGAGCTTTGAGCGGGACGGCGCTTGGCGATGGCCGAAGCTTTCTTCTTGCGAGCTAGATAACCGAGCAAGTGCACCAGGCCGCGCTCAGCGGCGGTTTCGACCGTCCATTTCTTCGAGTTGTCAAGGTATCGACCCAGTCTCGCGACCACGTGGCGAAGCGCCGTGATCTCTTCGTGCTCTTTGCAGATCACGCGGAGGCTTGTGAGCATGGTAGTGGCGGGGGTGATGGCGAATGTGTTGTGGCGCGCTCGCGGGGGCACCATCGGGACTTGAGATTTGCGATTTTGAAGAGCGCCTTCAAAAAAATCAGTCGACCATTGACCAAACGGAATGATGGTAGTAGGCCGTGGGAATGTTGGTGCAATCAGACGCGTACTTAATGGGAACGCTGTTGTTCGTATTCGTACTTAGCGCATGGATCCTTGCGACTTTTCAATCCGGCGTGCCCAACAATGCAACACGGCAACACGGCAGGGTATCGATGATGCATGGCACCACCGCAACACGCCTGCGCCGTCGCTGCAGCGATGCGGCTACCGCCAATCAAAGGTATACCCGATCACGGTCCCAGCCTCGTATGATCCGGCCAGCGGTCTACTTCGTGGCGATCCTAGTGGCTACGGTACTAGTCGCATCGCCCATGGTCATCGTCACCGATGCCATGGTACTTCGCCGCCTATGGACCACACAACAGTGGTGCCACAGCGTCAAGAAGCCACGGTGGCCATTCGCGTACCAGAAACACACCATGCAAACGGTCGAATGGAAGGGCCGCACGAATTCCAACGACCAGGATATGCGCCATGAATGCACGGTCTTTGGTGTCCAAAGCAAATGCCACCACTGCGAAGATATCGCGTGCGGAAGCCACAGCAACGGCACATGCGCCTATCAGATCCAAGGAGTCGACTGGGCGCGACTGCCCAAGAACATCCCCACGGTGACCGATGTCCCATGGGCGGTGGGCGGGACGCATCGATACGACTACGGCAAGACAACCAACAAAGGAGTTTGCCAGTTTCTCTCTGGTGGAGACTGCATCACGCCACATGAGACAGACTACAGCAAATGTACTGTGCGCTGTTGGGGCGTGGCAGGCTCTGGCGCGATCCAGTCGCGTGTGCACCCAGAGCGAGGCGACAGCGAGACCCTCGCGAATGGAGACGCCGATGCAGCGGATATCTGGAGCTACCCACCCGATTTCTCTGGCAATGGCAAGCCGCAGGGACAAGTCACAACGCTTGCAGGCTCCGGGGCAAAAGGGTTTCTCGATGGCGCCGCGGCTTCGGCTTTGTTTAACAACCCTCAAGATGTGGCAGTCGATTCCAAGGGGACCGTGTACGTCGCCGACACGGACAACCACCGCATTCGCCGCATCGATGGTGTGACTCAAATGGTCACAACGCTTGCTGGTGATGGCGTAGAAGGCTACAAAGACGGCATCTCCACTGCGGCACGGTTCTCGTATCCGACGGGCATCGCAGTGTATGACGATGCCGCGCAGGGCGGCAAGGTGGTCGTGTTTGTCGCGGATACAGGGAACCACCGCATCCGCAAGATCGTCGACGGTGTGGTTTCGTGCTACGCGGGGTTATGTGGCAATGGCGTCGAGAGCGCGATCGTCGCAGCGAAAGCCGCCGTGCCCCACGCCGGGCTGGCCGATGGCGACGCCACGAACTCCCGCTTTGACTCGCCCATGGGCATCGCAGTCGACTTGACGGGCGTCGTGTTCGTCGCCGACACGGGCAACCACCTGGTTCGTCGTATTGCGTACGTTGCTGCCGTTTTCCACGCTCTCTTTTTGTCTGTGTTCGTATTTTTCTAACTTGTATTTCCTGTGTATTATGGCTCGCAGCCCCGATGGAACGACGTGGACACTTGCTGGAAATGTTGCGCCAAGCAACGACGTCGATACCCCTGGCTGTGTGTCGCCTTGCCTTCGCGGTGTCGCTGGCTTTCGTGACGGCAACCTCACGCACGCGCAGTTTAACAGCCCACGCGACGTCGCCATCGGCCCGCAATCGACGGTCGTGGTCGCCGACTCGCACCGCATTCGCCGCATCAACTACGACGGCACGACGTCGCTCTTGGAAGGCGTGACGTCGTCCAACCGTGTGGTCACGCTCGCCGGCTCAAGTGTCCATGGAAACCTGGACGGCGCCGGTGATGAAGCGACGTTCCACGCGCCAGCAGGCGTGACCGTCAGCGCCGACGGCCGTGTCTACGTCGTGAGTCCGATCACATGCAAGCTGCGGCAGCTCTCCACTGCGACTCGAGTCGCTCGCCCTGTGAGCTGCTCGACAAGACTCACGCAAGTGCTTCTCCCCAGTGGCTGCTCCTCGTACGAGCCTCCCGTGGACGAGCTGTTTCTTCGCGGGTCGCCAGTGACCAACAACATCTACTACAACTACCGCCAACGGCGAGAATCCGACTTGATTGACGGCCCAGTGTTGCGTGGCCGACAGATCAAAGACTGCACAGGCACGCCACCGATCGATGCGTTTGAACTTGGCGACATGGCGCTCGCCAAGAGAGAGGAGACTTCTCCATACGATCCACTTGCCAATGAAAAGGAAGACCGCGAGGACGGTACGACCATCAAACTCAAGTGTCCCAGCAGCTGTGCGTCGAGCGTCTCTACGGTTGTCTACGGTTCACATTTGTATACGGATGAATCCTCGATCTGCAAGGCCGCGATCCACGCTGGCGCGATCAGCCATGCAACGGGAGGGCTCATTGAGGTCACGCTTGAGCGAGGCATCCACTACTACAACGTGACCGTCTCGAAAGGCTCGACAGCCAAAGGCGTGACCTCGCTGAACATGCCGCCCAAGGCAACCAGTGCGGCAAGGCTCTTCAGTGTCAAAGCGTACCCGCTCGCGCAGATTGAAGTCCACACGGTGGCCGGCGCGCCGTCCGCGCAACTTAAGAGCGGCTGTGGATTTGTGGACGCCATGCCGCCACTGGCCGCACAGTTTCGCGGACCACACGGTGTGGAGATCTACAAGCAGCACAGTCTCACGCGATCGCACCAACTGGTGGTCGCCGACAGTTGGAACCACCGCATTCGTCGCATGACCGCCAGTTGTGCCAAGATCTGCGAGAATGGCGCCACTTGTGTCGCGCCAGATACCTGTGCTTGTACCGCAGGCTGGTCAGGCGACGACTGTTCCATCCCAGTGTGCTCGACGCCAAGTTGCGCCGGTCGCCAAGTCTGTGTGGCACCAGAGACGTGTGCGTGTATCCCTGGGTACACTGGCGCGCCAGCGTGTACCACGCCACTGTGTGTCCAATCCTGTGCGAATGGCGGCTCCTGTGTGGCGCCGGATACCTGTGACTGTGCGAGCGGCTGGTTTGACTCCAACTGCACAACGCCCGTGTGTACCCAAACCTGTGGCAACGGCGGAAATTGCACCGCACCGGACACGTGCAGTTGCCCCCACGAGTGGGCTGGCCCCGACTGCAGGGTACCCGTGTGTACGCAGCACTGTGCGAATGGCGGCGCGTGCGTGTCGCCCGACACGTGTCTCTGTGCCGCCGGGTGGAGCGGCCACGACTGCAAGTTGCCCGTCTGCTCCCAGGGCTTCTTTGTCGCCCATCCAAGCGCGTACAACAACGCTCTATGGCGGCCGTTCAGTTTTGAAAACTACGTGCCGTGTGATTGGGCCAAATGGTGTGACGCGACAAACGAATTTGACTGTCTTTCACGGCTCACGAGCCCGCTCGTGGACGTGGCGTTTGGCCCACAAGGCCGCGCGGCCACAGGGCGAGTGCGTAACCCACGACTGGAAAGCCCACTGCAAGTCGACTCCCACCCGCACTGTATGTTGATCGAACTGGGGGCCACTGCGATCGCGCACTATCAGTACATGGACCACCAGAATATCACCAGTGGGTTTTTCCGGTTCTCGCCAAAAGTTCCGTACGGCTGGAACGCCTCTTTTGCACGGTGGCGTGGCCTAATAGCACCTGAAATGGGCTTTTTACCACCGTTCAACCACGCGAGCGACCGCCAAGTCGCCCTTGTGGAGAAGCGAAACGTCGTGCAAGGTGTGTACGCGTGTGCGAACGGGGGCAGCTGCCTCAGCCCCGGCGTGTGCACGTGTGCGCCTGGATGGATCGGCTTTGACTGCCGGACGCCGGTGTGTACCCAAGGGTACTACACACCGATGCAGCCGACGTACATCGCTGCCGACCCGCCACAAGCAAAGGACCCCAGGCAGCCTATCTCCAACCCGCAGTATGTGGACACGGTCGAGACGATCTCGTACACCCAGGTGGCCACGACGACTGTGACCCGTGGTGGTGTCCGGTACGCGTCCTCGACGGGCGCGCAAGGTGGGTACGCTTGCTCCATGCGAAGTGTAACCCAGTGGGAAAAACCTTCCACGATCGGCCCGTACGCGTCACCTGAGTATTACTTGGACCACCCAAACTATTTCTCTGGGTACATGGACAAGACAATACAGCTGGACGGGTACTACCACACGTACTGGGAAGGCATGTTCTGGCCGCCACTGTACGAATTGACCAAGCCGCTTCTGGACGATACACGGCAAGGATGGAAGCGCGGCGGCACGTGGCAGCGCGTGGCGACCCACTGGCAAAAGGGCAAGTGCTTGGTCGAGTTTGACAGAACGTGCACCGTCCGCCCCATGGTGGACTTGTTGACGTCCACAGAAGCCACGCGCGTATCGGATACGGACGCGTCGTACCGTCCACAGGTCACGTACTCGATCGCCAGAGCAGATCGCGTCGGCTTTTGGAACCACAGTGTCACAGGAGACTGCGTGGACGAAGTGATCCACGGCTGTTTCAACAACGGCACTTGTATCGCACCGGATACGTGCCGCTGCGCGAATGGCTGGACGGGGCCCGACTGTTCCGTGCCAGTGTGTTCGCAGCCGTGTCTCCACAATGGCAACTGTACATTGCCCAACCGGTGCACGTGTGAGATCGGCTGGACGGGCCACGACTGCAGCATCGCCCTGTGTGCTCAAGAGTGCCGAAATGGTGCGAAATGCGTGGCGCCGGACACCTGTGCGTGTGTCCAATGGGCGTCCAAGTGGCGCGACGGACGAGAAGACGGTGGAGAACCAGTGTTCAAGACGCCCGAGGGCCAAGCGCAGCTCACCGGGTACACTGGGTACGACTGCAATACGCCCATCTGTGTCCAGGCGAAAACGTTTGTGCTCAACACCAAGCGCGAGGCCAAGGGGTTCACGTCGCTTCGTGGCCATGGCAAGACGGGCAACGATATCTGCAGTAGCTACCGGTGTCCTCAGTTTGACGAAGAGCTCATTTCCAATGACGGCACGTCTTTCCAAAGCGGCTGCTCGGTGGGCAACCCACGCGCCAACCCGCGTAGCATCCTCTCCGAGGCGCGCAAACTCGCCAATTTGCGCAACTACAGCGACGTCGCCAACACGCGGCGCACGTCCGATGGGTTTTTGTGTGGCAATTTAGTGTGGGACCAAGGCGACTACACGCTGGGGCGCTCTTTGCGGCTCAACTATATCAATATCACCAAGCACACGGACGACAAGACCGCTTTGACGACGTGGACGTACGGCACCACGACTCCTGGAGAAGGCGTGTTCATGTGCTACCACAAAGGCTCGTGTATCGCACCGGATACGTGTTCCTGTGGCGACGGGTGGCAAGGCATCGACTGCAATATCCCGATCTGCCGGTTCTTGCAGGCCAACGGGTCCGTGGTCACGGGCTGTCTGAACGGCGGCGTTTGCACCGACAAGGACACGTGCAAGTGCATCACGGTGGAGTCGTCGCTCCGTGAAATACACCCAACGGCGCCGCGTGGAGCCACGGGGTTCACAGGCGCGGACTGTGCGATTCCGATGTGTATCCAAGGGGTCTTTGACCCGCTCTGTGCGCTTGGGGGGAGCAGCGTCGTGGACGGCTGCTACAAGTGCAAGAACGGCGGCCTGTGTATCGGTCCGGATGTGTGCCAGTGTGCAGAAGGGTGGACGGGTTTCGACTGCAGCCAACCCATTTGCAGCATCCCACGCGCCGCCGTGAACGCCACAGTGAAGAGCCAGCTGTTCACCGTGGACGACGACAAAGTGCTGGTGTTTATGGCCGACCCATGTGGCTCAAAGGGCGGCCGGTGGGGCAAAGAGCTTGTCAATGGCGCGCTCATTGGCCAGGGCAACTGCACGCTTCCGGCCAAGTGTACGTGTCTGTGTCGCCAGAAATACGACGCCAAACTATGCAAAGAGACGGGCGAGTTCTGTGAGCTCCCGTGGCAAGACCCGTTCCATCGGTCCATCCCACCAGGGTTTATCTACGGGACTAAACACTGCGTGGACGGGTTCCAGGGGCTGGAGGACGCAGAGGGCAATTTCTTGAGCTGCCACTTGCAAATCTACGTGCCGTCGCTCTACCGCCGGTACACCGTGTCCATGGTCGCACTGCTTTCTGTCTTCAGTGTGCTCGCGCTGGTTGCGTGGAATTACATTCGCAAAAATATCAAGAGACGGCGACTGTTAGCCAAGGCCGAACGACGACGGTCGCGCAAAAATTCAGAAGAAAACCCCGTGCGCAAACCAAAAGCGAGTGCGTTTATCCATGCCAAGCAGGCCTAAAACAAACCCAAAAAAAGGTTTCACTGGGGATGGATACACGGAGAGTTTGTATATAGTTAAAAAGAATGTCAAGAATATGTTTCTTTGTTTTACCTAAATGGACTTTTCATCTTTTTTTTTCTTTTCTTTTTACGCCACCAACATGTGGATCGATGGGAGCTGGGACCCAGACGCAGGTGGCTCATGAGACGCCACGCCATTCGTTGCTGTTCCATTCGATGGCGGCGCAAAAGCTGCCAGTTCATGGTGGTGGGTGCCCGACATGGCCGTAGTGGCGGCATTTCGAAGTTCCAAAAACGGATTTCTCAAAATTTGATCTTGGCGACGCACATTTTCCATGATCTGCAATTCCACGGCATTTCCAGGCGTTGGAAACGTAAACTCTCCATGGCGAAGGTTGTCTTGCGCTCCACTCGCAGTGCGCGCGTGGGGGTCTTGCGCGAGCAGCAGCTCACAGATCGAGTGGATCTTGCGTTCCAGCACCGCGAGCGACGGGAACTCGTCGACCACGCGCAGCAGCCACGCGTCAGCGTCGTCAGAAGTTTCAAAACGGTCCTTGTACAGCGCTTCAAAGGCCTCCGTGCCATCAAGAAACACTTGGCGGATGTGGTTGATCCGCGCATGGCGAGGGAACGGCAGCTGCCGGTCCAGTAAGATTTTTTCCCAGGCGTAGATGCCGTACCGAGCCATGCCGTAAAACACGCCTAAATCGTGGACCCACGGACACCACCAAACGGGCATTTTGACCACTAAATCGGGACTCCCGGAGCGTAAAAACTCGAGTAAATCGGCCTTGCGGTACGTTAAAATGTCGCAAACGTCGTCCAACAACGTGATCCGCCGTAACGTGAGCCACGCCGTGTTGCGTGCCTTCAGCCCATGCGCCAAGACGCCCTCATGGGCATCCACAAACTCAATGCCGACCAGATCGGCGAGCGCCATGGCGCGTTGATCCGATCCGAGTGGGTCCAGTTTCATCGAAGCGATTTCTTGACATTTGGGCAAAAACCGGTCACAGAAAAATGTCTTGGCCATCTCGGCGGTCTTGTTCAGCTTGCCCCATTGCACGATATTCATCCACGACACGCTGTCAGTTTGCCAGGCGAAAAGCGGCACATTGTAGTGTTCTTGGCCGCGGTCGATCGACACCGAGGCCTTGGCGTCGATCCGTGGCGCACCGTGGAGCGCGACCAAGTACGAAAACGTGCGACGCTCTTCTTTGGTCCAATCGCGTGGCTTGATCTTGGACCCGATCACCGGGTCGGGCATTTGCTTGGCGTTGCTCACGACCGCCATGTGGCGAAACATATCCAATTGCGCCAGTTGCATGGCCTTGAGTTCGACCCGACGCAACGCGGCCACGCGCTGCTTGCGCTCCAGAGACGACTGCCGTTGCTGCTCGACGCCCGAGCGTTCTTTTTTGAAATGTTCGACTTCCTTTTGCCGCTGCACGTCGTCCGCGGAGAGTAACCAGAACAGCAAACGATTCATTTGCTGCACTTCGGGCTGCTTAAACTTTTTCGAATTGTCGCTGCTGCCGTCGCCACTTCCGTTTGTTGTCGCCGTTGTTGTGTCATTCTCGCCACCGCCAGCACCTCCCGTCGTCTTCGCTGGCGTCGCCGAGCTCTCTTCCTGCTCATCATCCGAGTCGTTTGACACAGTCTTCTCGTTCGTGGTGCTGCTGCTTGTCTGTTCGGTCGTAGTCGTCGTGGTTGCCTCGCCTTCCTCTCCAATTGACGATGGTCCGTGGCCGTGACCGGCCGCCTCTTCTGCGGCTTGTGCGATTTCCATGAACTTGAGCCGGTCATCGCCCAAAATCTGGGCACACCGCCCATAGCCAAGCAAAAACACACCAATCAGCAAGCTGCGGTCGGCTTCGTCGTTCCACCAGCTGGTGATTTGGGTCCACGGCGGCCGCTCGGCGCCACCAATGTCCGCCAATTCCATGTGGCTCTTGACTTCATCGACGCCGTAAAACGCCACGCGTTCGTCAAACTCAGCGGTCGCTGGCGGTGGGCACTTCTTGGATTTGGTCTTCGTCTTCTTTTCGTCGCCGTCCTTGGTCTCTTCTTCTTCCTCTTGCTCCTCTTCCATCTCCACGTCGCCACTGGCGTCCATAGCATGGCTGGTTTTGTATTTTGCATCCAGTTTCTCCAAGGCCGCCGACACGAGCCGTCGCAGGCGCCACAACATATCCAGTCGGATCAACACGCGTCGTCCACCGCCTTGCTTGAGCTTGAGCACGAAATCTTCGTCTTTCAGCACCGGGGACACCTCGACTTCGTCCACGAGTCCTTCCTTTTGAGCGTACACGGACGCACGGATCATGGCCTTGACAAACGGCGAATCGTCGCGCGATGACGCCGTGGATTCCGTCGACGAAAGCCCACACGCGTAGATAAACTCTCGCGCAAACTGTTCCACTTCTTCAACCGTGCGGCTTCCACCGCTTTGGCTGCGAATGATCTCCCACCGGCCAAACCCGTAGTGCATCAACGCACGCTGGAGACGATCACGGCCATTTTGCGTCCAATCACGCGGTTCTTTCTTTTCATCGGCTTTTTCTTTTTCTTTTTCTTCGCGTTCGCGTTCTTTGCGGTCGGCTTCGCGTTCTTTACGGTCCAAAATCTCATCGTCCGACTCGGAATCGCTGCCTCCTGCGCCGCCTGCACCGCCATGGGCGCCACCACCACCAGCACCGCCACCGTGGGCGCCAAAGCGAGCCACACGGGTGCGTTTGCGCTGCAGCGGCAACGCTTCAGCTTCATCAGCCATCTCCGGTTCGGTCAGTCCGACCGCTTTTTTCCAGAAATCGGGATCATCGATGTCCACATCATCTGAAGTCGTCGCCGACACAAAACTGGCTTTGGAAAAAGACGACTTGGCTTCATTTTCGTATTGGACGATTTGCGACGAGCGTTGCAAGATTTGGTCAATATCTGCCGCACAAAACTGTTCACCGGCTTGGTCATCGTCACGAAACACATCGTACGCGCCACGTTTCAAGAGCTCATCGATTTCTTTGGCTTCTTGAGCTTTGGACGACGGTTTGCGGCCGGTGCCGCCATTTTCTTTGGAATTGGATTCTTCTTCTTGTTCGCGACGCATATGGGTCAACACGGCCTTATCCAGCCCAAGCTTTAACGAGGCCTTGTGGAACATGTGCATTTCGTACGTTTTGCGTGTGATCAACCGGTAAATCTTGACCGAATGGGTCTGCCCGATCCGGTGGGCACGTGCTTGCGCTTGTAAATCGTTCTGTGGGTTCCAGTCGCTGTCAAAGATGATCACCGTGTCAGCGGCAGTCAAGTTGAGCCCCAAGCCGCCGGCTTTGGTCGATAATAACATCACAAATCGATTGTATTCGGGCTTGACAAATCGATCCACGGCGGCTTGGCGGTCGTTGCCGCGGATATTTCCATCCAGTCGTTCATAGAGGTAGCCCATGTACCTCAAATAGTCTTCAATGATGTCCAACACACGGACCATTTGGCTAAAAATGAGCACTTTATGGCCGCCTTCCTTTAATCGGGGCAGTAATTTGTCGATCAGCACCATTTTCCCACAACACTTGACCATCATATCGTGGCGTTCTTGGTCGGTTGGGATGCCTTCATTGAGCCGTTCTTCCACGCCATTGTTTAAATACGGGTGGTTGCAACACTTGCGCAATTCCATCATGACGTTCATCAAGTTTGGCACGTTATTCGGGTTGCCGCCTCGACTCAAAAACGAGGTATTTCGTTCGTAAATCGCACGGTACCATTGCTTTTGCACGGGCGTGAGTTCCACTTCAATGATCGTTTCTTCTTTTGGCGGAAGCGATTTTTCCACGTCTTCTTTTTGGCGTCGAAGCAAATACGGCTTGAGCATTTTATGGAGATCCACGACTTGTTGCGCTTCATGTAAGTCACCAAACTTGGCCAAAAAATCCGTGACACTTGGAAACGATTTGCCATCCAAGAAATTCAAAAGCGCCCATAATTCTTCGGTTTTATTTTGCAATGGCGTGCCGGTCAGCAACACACAGTGGTCCCGACGCAGCGACCGCAGCTGCTCGACAAGCCGTGATGACTGGTTCTTGAGTCTGTGTGCTTCATCGACCACGAGACAGCGCCACTTGATCTTGGACAAGATACTGATATCTTTGATCGCGACTTCGTACGTGGTGACCAAGATATTAAACTTGAATGGCTTTTTTTTATCCGGTCGATTTTGCGCATCAAAAAAATAAAAATCATATTCTCGAATCAATTCACGGGCGTCTGTGCTGCCGTGGTAGACCACACAGTTCATAGTCGTCCAGGTTTCACATTCGCTTTGCCATTGCGCGATCAAAGAAAGCGGTGCGACCACAAGGAACGGACCACGCGCTTTGATTTTCTCGTTTGTACGCATGGCATCAAGGAACGCCAGTGTCTGGATGGTCTTGCCCAGCCCCATTTCATCGGCCAAAATACTGGGCCGTTCGTTCAAGTAGTTCCACATGAGCCAGTTCAAGCCTTCCAATTGGTAGGCGCGAAGCGACAGCGTCTGGTCACTGCCAAACAAAGGCGACGTGTCCATCTTGCGGTAGTCGCGCAGCGTGGGCCGTGGCAACGGCTCCCATTCTTCCTTTGGTGGCACGAGCTGGTACTGCGTGTACTTGGCGATGGCATCGTCGTCTTTGATATCGCAGGCTCGCTCCCACGTCGCGTCCGTGTACGGCAGCACGCGCCACTTGACCAGGTACCGCAACCCGTCGTCCTCTGGTGCATCCGAAAAGCCTGGGTCTGGTGGCAACGGTTTGTCGTGGCGGTGCTTCAAGATGCGGTGCACTTCCAAGTACTCGGGGTTGAAATACTCGGCTTCGCCTGGATCAGTCGGCATCTCTTCGTCAAAGAGGCCGCCAGTTTTTTTATGGTGGTGATGGTGGTGATGATGGTGATGGTGGCTGTGGCCCTGGCCGTGCTTCTCATGGAACCGCTTGATCCGCTGCTTGTTCATCAAGTCGATGCCCAGAAGCGTCTCGAGACGCTCCCACGTACAGTGCATGTACGAAAAGCCCTTCCACTTGATGTAATACTCGGTCACGAGTTTCCCACCCGCTGTTGTGGCAGTTGAAGCTGTCGTCGCTGTAGCTGGAGGGGGCATTGTCTCGTTCTTGTCATTGACAGTCCGCTGTCGGGAGCTCATGATCTTTTCAATGACCATGGTCGACCCTCCACCCGCTCCCTGGCCACTTGCTTGAGACTGGTCGGCAGCGGACCCGCGTACGCCACGCGTTTCAAACTCGGCTTCTCCATCCGAATCACCGCCATCATCGGATCCGCCAAGATCTCCCTCTCCATCATCTCCGTCCCGCTTGCGTTTCTTATTCTTCTTATTCTTGTTTTTCTTTTGGCTTTGCATCGCATCGGCTTCGTCCAACTCACTTAGATCGTCATCCGAGTTTGGGATATGGTAGTTTTTACGGCGCTTGTTGGACTCGCGGCCACTGCGACGTCGCCGCGCGGCTTCGTCCTCGTCCTCGTCCTCGTCACTATGGTCGTCGTCCTCCTCCATCGCCTTGCTCTTGCTCTTGCTTTTGTCTTTGCTCTTCTTATGTTTCTCTTCGTGGCTATGGTGGCTGTGCTTGGCCTTCTTCACGGCTTTTGTATCTTTCTCTTTGTCTTGTTTCAACACCACCGCCGCAGATCCGACAGAATCACTTGTTGCACTTGGCGCAGTATTCGCTGACTTGGGTTTCTTCTCGCGCTTGCGTGGCGCTGCGCATGCGCCACACACCTTGCTCGTATCGCCCCCTTTGCTTTCATTCTCAGCGCCACATGCCGAACACTTCCACAGCTTACTGCTTTGTTTCTTGGTCTTGGCGTCCGCGGCTTTCTTGCGCAGCTTCAACGCCAACTGGTTGGCGAGCTTGGTGTTCAGCGCCTTCATCTTGGTGAAATCGTCGTCTGGCGTCTCACACAATGGACAGATATAACTGTCAATCGACGTCTCCAGCTCCTCGGGCGTCAGAATGAGTCCACAGCAGTGCGGATGCACCCAGCCATTACAGCCGCCGGTGCCGCGGATGCACTCGATCATGATGCCGCTGTCTTCGACTTGGCGACAGACGCAGTAGTGGGTCATCGGCTCGGCCGTCTCGTCCGCCATATCGGCTGTCGTTTGCTTTTTCCTTCTTCGCCGGCTTGTTCTGTTGAGGCGGCCAGTCTACGGAATGGACGACTCACGGCGAGCCATGAGCTAGAAGAACCACCACATTCCATCCACATCGACACGGGACGTCCCAAGAGGGGGAGTGTAACCCCGATGGAAACGTAACCACCCCCTGGCTGCTGGCTTGCTCAAACCCACCAACAACAGGAAAGCTGAGACAGAAAACGTCAAGGGTAACCCGTACCCCCTGCCCTGTTTCCCCGCCCCCTCCCTTGAACAAAGAAGGATTTGTGTCCCGAATGGAAGGGATTCCAGGAAGATACATTCGGGACACATCGTCCCCAATATTAATAAACTGCGTTGATTGGCTGAAAGTCGGCAGCAAGCGCTTCCAGTCAAAAACGATGAACATGAAGGGGTACGGAAAAGTGATTGACAGGCAGAGCGAAAGCGTAGATTGATCGAGAAGCAATCATGTCCACCGAAGCGAGCCCGGAAGATAAGAAGCGCCGTCAGGTGGTGGTGATCCTGGAGCAGGCAGCACTGGAGACGGTGAAGACGTCGAAAGGATTCCAGCTTCTCAACTGCGATGACCACAAAGGTGTCCACAAGAAGTTCAACAAGGACCCGTCGCAGTCGCGACCAGATATTCTCCACCAGGAGCTCATGGCGGTGCTCGATTCGCCGCTCAACAAAGCCGGGTACTTGAAGATCTACATCCACACAACCAAGGGCGTGCTCGTGGACGTGAGCTCGCAGATGCGCGTCCCGCGCACGTACAAGCGATTCGCTGGTCTCATGGGTATGTTCACCCCAGCTGAAAAAAAGGCACAGTTATGGACAGCGTGGGTGGATGGGAGTTCTAAACTATCTTGTTATGTTATGCGATTCCTCTTGCAGTGCAATTGCTTCACACACTCAAGATTCGCTCGACCGATGGCAACCAAACGTTGCTGAGTGTGATCAAGAACCCGATCACCAAGCACTTGCCAGCCAACGCCACGAAATACGCGTTGACGCGAACAGGCAAGCTTGTGAACCCATGGGAGTTTGTCGAGGCGCTCCCCGTGAACGAGCCCGTTGTGTTCATCTTTGGCGCCATGGCGCACGGCCATATCAGCAAGGAAAACACCAACTACGTACGTGACTACGAGATTCCAAAGGCTCGCCAGAACACATGTTCCTAACATTTTGTTGTTGTTGTACATGCAGTTGGACGAGACCATTTCGATCTCCGAGTACCCACTCAGTGGCGCCCATGCCATCACGCGTCTGCTGAACGCCTTTGAGCGCCACTGGGGCATTTTGTAGAGCTATCCCGTCTCCTTTTGTATCACCGGTAAATAGTTTTTGTTGACACCTCCCTTCCAAAAACTTCCTCCTTTTTTATTTTTGAAACGGCGGACCGGGCAGTGCTGCAGCTTGATCATCTATGATCCGCTGTGTCTCCATTTCTGCTGTGGTCGGCAAGCCTTGCTGGCGTTGCTGCTGGTCAAACATGGCCTTGCGGATCGCGCCTTGTGTGGCTTCATCGTACTCGTGGACGTGTCTCGTGGAATCCACTTGGCTCGTGTCGATCTCGTCGGTCCCCACGACCACACTCGCCCACCACGTTTGCTTGATCTTTTCCAGTGACACGTGAAGCGTCTGGTTGTTCTCCAGCGACCAAAGGCTTTCGTCCACGCGGATCTTTTCTGGAAGATCACCATAAACGAGAAAGACAGGCTCGGAAGAAGTGGTGTGGCGCAGCGCCACACGAAGATGGGTGGCTTGGATCTGGCAGACAATGTCTTTGGACTGTGTTCCTGCTGGCAGTTCAAATTGGATCTACAGCAACATGCAAGTAACGGTCAGCTGTTTGCAGCTCTCTCGTATCAGCAAGCCAGGGGCAACAATAGAAGCGTCTCGTACGGATACATCTTCCAGTGTCTGTGTCCATGAATACTTGTCTGTTCGCCCTCCATTGCCCACGGGCACTGCATTTCCACACACAAACCCACGCGTCAGCGTATCGGTTAATCAAACGCCACCCAAGCAGACATGGGTTAACATACGCTGCTTGCCGGACTCTATCAGCCGTGGAGGTTCTAGTGTGGGCTTCACAGGAGCTGCCACGGTCGCTTTCTGGGCGGGTCGCTTGATCGCAACATCCCTCGCAGCAGCAGCAGGAGTAAGGCGAGCCTTTGCATCGATGTCACGGAATGGATATTTGTGAAAGGCGGCTAAGACCTACACATACATACCAACCGACGAATCAACACCCCTCCTAGTAGTACACAGACTTGAAACCAGCGAACACGCGTGTGTATTGTATGCGCGCGCACCCGTTCTTGTGCTTGTCCCGGGCGGAATCCCATGCCGCTGCTGGCGGGATCTTTCGCCACCACGTAAAAATCCGTCTTGCGGTGCAAGAACTCAAAGAACGAATCCATCAATGCGTCGATGTTGCCATTTTGATGCGCAAGCGTGGACAAGAGCTCGTCGTATTGCCCAACTGCTGCTGAAGAGCTCATGTTCGTGGTTGCTTGTGTCTCTTCCCGGATTTGTGTTTGCATGGATTTTTGTTTTTGTTTATTTGTTCACCAACTCGTTGGCATGGATTTGTTTTATTCACCAACTCGATGATTTTCCACCAATCGATTGAAGTTTTGCATTCGATTTCCATCCAATCAGATTTCTCTAAATTCCACAAACGTTGGTCTGGTTTTGTTTGTTGGCGTTTTGCAGTTCTGTGAGGCAATCAGCTTGTCATCGTCATCATCATCTCGTCAAAAGTCCCAACAATCCAATTCGGCTCATTTTCACTCATGTGGTCGGCTCTTGAGCACGCGACGCACAGCGTCTGCGGCTTTGTGCGGCGCCACAAGAAGCTGGTGATCGCTACGAGCGTCACGACGCTATGTGTCGGCGGTGTATACTTCGCGTACAACCGTGTGATGAGCGAAGCCGAGCGGTTCACAAAGCAGCTCCAAAAGCAAATGGCCGAACACCAACGGTTGCAACTTTCACTGGCCAGTACAACCGAAGAAAGCAATGCAACGATCCAGCGGTTTCTGCCACGGCTCAAGAAGACTCTGTACCAGCTTGTGGACTTGGAAAGCATCGTGCAAGAGCTCAAAACGCTCGACAAAACCAACAAGGCCAAGCGCAACAAACTGTGGGAAGACGCCAAGATCACCGCCATGACGCGCTACTTCACCGCGCTGATCGCGTTTGGGCTGTGGCATTTGCTGGTGTTTGCGCAGATCGCGATCATCGGCAAGCGGACGTTTGAGAAGAACAACAACACCAACGAGAGCAGCAACAGCAGTAATGGGGCGCGAGCAGCACTTGAAAAAAGCGACGACGAGCAGCAAGCGCTTGTCGCGCAGCACCAGTTCTTGGCGTCGGGACTCGAGTATTTCTTGGACGAAGGCATCGCGCGCATCCAGAAGCATGTCGAGAGCGTCGTCGTCGCGAATGAACAGCTGCAAACGTCAGTGAGCTCTTTATCCGGGTCGCCGAACCAGTTGCAAACAGCGTACTCACTCTTTTTGTTCTATTCTGATGCCATGACAGTTGGGAAGTGAGCCGCAAGCTCAAGGTTGATCGCGAAGAGCTCAATGATTTGCTGCAGTCGATCTATTTGGCTGCGATCCCACCACAGTCCCGTGAAAGCGCAGCCGAGACCACCGACCAAACCCACGCGCTGTGGCGGTCGTTTTTGATCTACGCAGAGAAAAAACCCGGCCAGAGCGAGTACGTCATCAGTTTATTGAATGATTTGTGGGATTTGCTGGAGAGCGATCTCTTTGGGCCGGCGCTGGAGCATAGCCTGGGTTTCCTCTGTGGGAATGCGTTCCAAGACCTGAACGAAGTCGTGTACGGCGTCACGTCCCGCTTAATACCGGTCGTTGAAAGTGAGGGAGACGATTCAAAGCAGCAGCAGCAAAAAAAGCCTTCGCCACCGCTTGCCAAGTTGATTCCAGCGCTGCAAACCGAAGTCAACAAGCTGCTGACCAACGCCGGGATGGATAGTTACCTTGTCAAGTACTCCCAAGGCGTGTGCGAGATGGAGGCGTTTCGAGGCTTTTACGAAGCCATTTTCTTTGAACAAAACGCGACTCCGCAGCTCATTTAAGAAGAAAAAGAAAAGAAAAAGAGCTGCCTGTAAAAAAAAAAACAGGGAGAGATGAGAGACAGAGAGAGCCAAGGAAGCTCGTTCTCGTGTTGTATCTGTTCTCAATATTCCCGACCAACCTATAGCCTTTTTTTTCTTTTTTTTTTTCTTCTTCTGTTGTCCTGTAGAAAATAAGTTTCTCACCGTCGGCGACGTCGAGAGAATCGAGCCATGGGACGCACTTGTGACCGCTGCGGGAAGCTCAAACGATGCATCTTGGACATTTTGCAGCGCACACTATAATAGCGTCTTCTGGTCCCAAAGATGTAAGGAAGAATCCTTTTGATGTGGAGTGTTGATGGAGTGAATAGCTCGTGGGAGCCGACGACGGTCACATGAAGACACGATAAACAGCCGCAACACCATCTCGCTCCATTCCACCCGCGCGACACACACCCATTATAGAAAAGCCAACAAAGATGAGGAAACACGACTGCCAAGACCTGGCGAACCCACAATATGCCTCAGTGCCACTTGGAAAGGCAGTGACTGGTCATGCAAGTGCCACTACTATAATAACTTCTGCACTGCCTTGAGAAGAGATGCTGCGGACGGCCTTTTTGTTGGACTTGGCTGAAAGCACTGCTTTTGAATTGCCTCGAGATGGGGTGGGAGATCTCGCACAGCTGCTGTTCGCAAAAGATAGCCCACGCCCCAAATATCCACCTTGACCGAATGCGATGATGACGCTATCTCCGGAGCGTGCGACTCCGGGTCCAAGTGCACTGCTGCTTGTGTCGCTGGTGCGCAAGCGCCATCATCAAAGTCAATGAGAAACCACACGTCGCGGCGATCGTGTTGGTATTTTAACACATTGTTCCATCGCAAATCGCGATGCATCAGCCCGAGTTTGTGGAGCGCGACAAGCGCCGTGAGGATATCACGCAACGCCTTCACAAGCTGATGGACGTTCGTGGGGTGCGCTACGACGCCAACGGGCGCCAGCACAATGTGTCTCGTCTTCAGATTGGACTTACCAAGGTCACCACGTTGGGCACGGAATGCTCCTTCATTTGACCGTGGAGGATCTTCAAGTTGCTAATGATTCTGTCGCTTGGCATGTCTGACGGATACTCTTTGACCACGCAGTCTTCCGCAAAGGAGATCTTCACACCGTTGGCTTGGACAATGGTCCCATACTCGGGAAAACCGAATGGTTGTTGAATCAACTCGACCACCGGCCGGACGACTGTCGAGAGGTTCAACAACGCCAGCGAAAACGAAAGCCGACCGTCGAGCTCACTCAAATCGTACTGATTAACCACCTCTGCTGTCGCACCACGCGACGTAGCGCTGTCTTTTCGAATCACGACCAAGCATACTTGATATGCGACGGCAGCGTACCCAAACACGTATGGTGCATCGTCATATCTCCAGATCAGGTTCTTGTACAATTCCTGGACTGGCACTTGCATCTCACCACTGGATTTCTCTTCCCCGCGGAACACGCACACATTTTGCTTGGCGTAATAGAAGCACAAATTGGGACGACACAGGCCAGATATAGTCGTGTTGCGGCGAAAATTTCCATTTGAAACCTCTCGCAACACCTTGGCAATGAGATCGTCCCAAAAGGAATGATACGTCTCTTCGGTCACAGCCTCCGAGCCAGATGTGATTGGGTATAGAGCACGCCACACGATCCGCGCTGTAGGCGGCGACAGGACACGGTTCTCGTTCACAAAAAAGAGTTTGTTGAACGTCGCAGTACAAAGTCCTTTCGTGTCCAAGACAGAAACCCACCTGGCATCCTTCTCGGCAATGGGGATTTTCTCACGAAGCTCGCGTTCTAGATACAGTTGCAACGCTTCACGATCCAATGGTAGGACATCCACGCGCTCGTCTGCTAGCACCTTCATCCAGCCATCGGGCACTTTCTGCCTTTTCGCGTCCCTTCTCACGTTCTGCGGCGCTTGCACCCGCGCTTCCGCAACAAGCGCATCCTTCTTCGATCCACCAAGCGTTCCAATCAGCGAATCTTCGTCGAGTGGCTGCCGATTCTCGTCGTCAAATGCCGCTCGGGTCATGCACACAAGGAGGTCCCCTGCATCAACGTGTGCGAGCTTGTTGGCACACTTGACCTTCACTGCGTCTCGGACATCGCCGACCAAGGCATCATTGTCCAACCACACAAAGTCTGCTGACGCTGCTGTCGACAGCGGATGGCCGCTTGCATCCACCAGAAAAAACCCACAAGCGGTTCATCTTCCTTTCTGTGAGCTTCTCAACCCAATTCATTTCCAATTCATTTTCAATTCGTTTTGAAATTCATTTTTGTCTTGATTCGTTGGGGTTAAAATGAAGAGCTGGATATGTATCACACAAAAAAAAAGAAAACGAACAAAAACACTGGGAGAGTAGAGCGAGAGAAGAGCGAGAGAGAGAGAGAGAGAGAGAGAGAGAGAGCCAAGGAAGCTCGTTCTTGTGAAGTATCTGGTCTTAATATTCCCGACCAACACACAGTCTTTTTTGTTTTCGTTTTGCTTTTTTCTTTTCTTGTTTGTCCAACAAAATACAAGTTTTCTCAAAGTCGGCGGCGTCGAGAGAACCGAGCTATGGGGCGCACTTGGGACCGCTGCGGGTAGCTCAAACGATGCATCTTGGCCATTTTGTAGCGCACACTAGCGTCTTCTGGTGGCCGGATCCGCACGTATGGCGAGCGGCTACGGCGACCGCGCAGGCGTACTTTAGCGAGTTCATTGGTCGTGTGCGTGTGCTGCCGTGCACGTAGCAAGCTGCTGCGCCGCGCACTCGCGTGGGGGTCGTTTCGTAACTGCAGCCGCGATCGCAAGTAACTGAATGCCGGGATCGCCGTCGACGTCATGGGCGTCGGAAACGGTGCAAAATGGTGGTTCGTGAGCCCTGTATGCGCGATGTATGGGTATTTGCGGAGAAACTGTTGGTACTGGTGCTGCACAAACGGACTGCGCCTTTCGCGCTGTTGCTGTGCGTGCAATTGCGAGCGGAAACGGTCTTTCCACGAACAAGTTGGCGACTGGAAGCACGAGTACGGCGGCGACTTGACACTTCTCTTCGCACTCTTATTAGCAGTTGGTTGTTGTCGATGAAAGCGGGCGGCGGCGGTGCCTTTGGCAGCTGCCTGCTTGGTCAAGCTCCGCGCGCCAGCGTATGGGGTCCGTAGCAACGATGAGAGTGCTTGCATCGCGTACGCTGCGGTAGCTATTAGGTCTTGTGAGGAAAGCGAGCGGTGCATTTTGCGAGACACGACGTGGAGAGGCGTGGAACTTCAACGTGATCCACTCTCGAATCAGATGCGAATCAGATCAGATCCTCAGTTGGAATCTGAGACGGATCTCTCCACATGGGTTCATTTTTCCTCACAATTGTTTTGGCAATTGGCATCTCGAGGACGACGAGTAGATCGCAGATGCGGAGTAGCGAGGACAGACTCCAAGGACACCGCTCAAGTGTACTGCTTGACGAAGCTTTACGCCCTTTTCCATCGTGCACCATTGTCATCATTGAAATCGCCAAGCCTCCACCAAAATGAAGCTCTTCTTCCACGTCGTACTCGCAACGCTGGTCCTAGTTCTCGCCGAAACGGGTTCAATTTCCGCAGCGACACCAACGCCAACTACAACGCTAAAGCCAACGCCAACTCCAACGCTAAAACCAACGCAGACGCCGACGCTAAAACCAGCGCAGACGCCAAAGCCAACGCCAAGGCCAACGCAGACGCCGAAGCCAACACCAACGCCAACACTGAAGCCCACGCCAACGCCACCGCTCAAACTCACGCCGAAGCAAACGGCGAAGCCAACGCCAACGCCATCGTCAACGCTGAAGCCGACAGCAACACCAACGCAAACGCAAACACCAACACAAACACCGACGATAGTGCCAACTCCAACACCAGCGACCAACGCAACTCTCAGAGTCCTGTAAAGTTGGTACAACAAAATCGCATAGTAAATGACTTTTAGTGTTGAATGTGGATGAGTTTCGTAGCCATACGTAGTACTAGTACAGTACAATATCAATACTTGGAATCAACAACTGCACTTGAATGGACTTCATAATGATCCTTGTCAGTCCTTGGAGACGCCATCCAGTGCCGTAAATAAACGTCTTATGGACGGTGCTGCTGACGCTTGACGTTCTATTCTGTACATGCGAGCCAGGTCTGGTTCGACGCATGGTTTGAAGTACGCATGGGATCCTTTGTGGTGCTTCAAACTGGTCGAATACAGCTTTAGGCTGTAAAACATGATTACAGTTACCGTAAAATACCTACTCTAAAATATGTTTTCAGCCTGGAATCAGATTGGCGTCGCTTGGGATCTGAGACGGAGCATCCATCCCCTCCACATGGCTTCATTTTTCCTCAGATTGGCAATTGGCATCTCGAGGAAGAAGAAGCGATCGCAGATGCAAGGACGAGTTACACGTGCTAACCGCTAAGGTATACAAACACCTCAATGATAGATCATGTTGTGGCTGATCTCCCAGTCTTTTACTCGACCTCATTGTCTGAAAATTCAACAAACAGAGATCCCCAGAGAGCACTCAAGACCATGAAGCTCCTCAAGTACTTGCTTGTCGCGACGATTGTCGTGCTTGTCCTGCAAGCAGACACCGCAGACGCAAAGCCAAAACCAAAACCAAAGCCAAAACCCCAACCAAAGCCAAACCCACCGCCTGCCAACCCACCGCCTGCCAAGCCAACTACACCCAAGCCACCAGTGTGGACGCCTGCGCCACCAGCGCCACCAAAGCCAACGCCACACATCACACCGGTGCCTCACCACTCAACAGTGAAGCCCACAACCAAGCCACCGACAAACAGCACGACGGCTACCGTCGCGCCGACCACCATCAAACCAACGTAGACCACCAAACGTCTGTCGATCGATATGTTGTGCGAGCTTGATTCGTACTTCAGTACAGTTCACTGTTGTGTCTTTGAACCGATAATTTATTCCAAGGCCGTATAACGTTATTGGTGTGGTAGAGTAGCAGTATTTAATAAATATATTGGCTCGTTTGCTTAATCTCGCTGGTGTCCTCTTCCTGTATCTCTGGCGACGCGGGTTCCATCCAGCGGTCGCACTTGTCCTTTGTAGCTGACTCGAAGGCAGCAGCAGCATACGGCGGCTCTTGGTTTGAGACCCGTGGCTCCACCGCCACGGGCAGTGGGTGGACGCGCGCGTTCTTCATCTCCCTTTCAACGCCTTCTTCTTCTTCTCCGTCGGTCTCGTCGCCATACTCGTCCTCGACGTCTCCATCCACTTCCAGCAACGTTTGTGGCAGTATCGTGGCCGCCACTTGCCCTTTGACAAAGTCCCGACGGTCGTCACACCCACCAACGTACGCCAGCATGCCTATCGCAGCAGCGGCCGCCACTCCAAGCCCAAGCACGACCTTGGCCACCACCCTCATCTTGGCTTGCTCTCGAGCCGCCTCCGCACAAAAAAGCGCGACTGATCGCTGCCTTCTCTCTCTCTATCCCCAGCCATTGGCTTCACATAAATTGTGTATTTTTGGCACTACCACACTTCAAAAGCTTTCTGAGAATTTTAAAATAGCATCTAAAATGGATTTTTTGCATTATATAAAAATGGAAGGTTGACCTAAATCCTCGATTTCCCCCGGTTTCTCGTTTTTAAGCGTCTTGCGCTTCTTGCTGTTCATGCTGGCGTTGCAGGTGTCTGTCCAGGCGCTCCAAGTCGTCCTTGTCCAACTCGCCACTTCCGTCTTTGTCCAGCTTTCGAAACTGCGCGAGGATGCCGTCAATATCGCCTTGGTCGGCCTTGCCCAGCTTGACCAGCATGTAACTCAGATACTCCATCTGCGAGACCTTGCCGTCGCCGTCCGAGTCCATGGCGAGCAGCTCCTTCATGCTAATCTTGGACTTCATGACTTTGCGTCTGCCCAGCTCTTCCAGCACCGCGCCGATCCCGGACGCCACCGAGACCACCGCAAGTGGCAAGTAAAAAATCGCAAAAATGCGACCAGCCTGTGATTTTGGCGAGAAATCGCCAAACCCGACCGTCGTGACCGTGATGATCGCGTAGTAAAAGCAGTCCAAGATGTCCCACCCTTCAATCGCGCCAAGGATGAGACCGCCACCGATGGACGCGGCGATGGGCACAAGCGCCCAACAAATCGCCTTGTTACTATCGGACAAGACCCACCGCAGCCACGCCGGCAGTCGGATCTTAGTTTTGTTCTTGGCGTCTTTGACCGCCACACTGGTTGCTTTCGCGGTCGCGGGGTCTTGTCCATGGCTTCCTGTCACGTGGTCCGCCGCGCTGTCCACACTGTGGAGAAGCCGTGCCGTGGTTTGCTTGGCGAGCTCTTGCTGGCGGCTGAGAAACCAATTCGCGAGCCGACCAAGCGCCATACCGATGGTCACGATGCCGTAAAAGGCAAAAAACAACGTAAAAGCCTTGCCTGCTGTCTTCAACGGGATCACATCGCCATAGCCGACGGTCGTGACGATCACCATGGCAAAATAGATACAATCCACGACCGTCCAGTCTTCCACGAAATGGTAAAACAAAATGGACACGGCAATGTATGTGGCCACGAGTAACAGTGCGATGTAGTTGCTGCGCGTGTTGCTGTCGCGCTGCTCGGGCGTGGCGTTGCTGTCGTCTTGGCCGCCAGCGACGATGGTCTTCGGCGCGACACCTGGGATCGTATTGGGGCGGGTGTGGCGCACACTGGGCATATCAAAGCCACCGAGTGACTGCGTCCATTGTCAGTGTCAGCATCAGAATACAGTAGATGTGTGTGTGGCTTTGCCTGGGAAGAGCGTAAGCCACCTACCACTTTGCGACGCGGACTTCCAGTCGAATCGGAGCTGCTGGACGAACCGCTACTCTTGCGGAGCCCAAAACGAGACGGCTATAAAGCGAGAGAGAGAGAGAGAGAAAGTGAATCGACTGTGGCTGCTTTGGAGAGCCATAAGAGGCAGAGGCAGGTCCTACCGATCGAGCGGATTGTTTCTTGGCGGCTGGCGGCGTTTCGAGCTGCACCATGTCCGTCGCAGCGATATCGGCCATCGCCCCGGACGACGGCGTCTTCACGTCGGCCATTTTTCGATTCGATTCGTTCTATTGCACTTCGGTAGGGATGAGCGCGGGTTCGTTTGTGCCACGGCGGCTTGTAGAAACTCAGTCTGTGACAAAAGCGGCCACGTCCAGTTTCACTCCTGGTGATACGAGAAATGGCTACCTTTTTTTTCTTATGACGCTCCAGTTTTTTTTCTATTTCCAGATCATCCAGTGTGGTATTAATACGGCCGACTTTCCCTTCGCAATAGTAATACTCTCCCAATCCATACAATCACTGGCCAAGTCCACAGTTTGGCAAGTTGGGGCTTGCCACGGGCACCACCGATGACATCGGCAAGGCACTCGCGATGGAACTCGCACGCAAAGGAATGAACGTCGTGCTCGTGTCGCGCACGCAGGCTCGGCTCGAGGAAGTGCGCAACGAGATTCTGGCCAAGTACCCAAAGGTCGAAGTCATTGTCCTGACCGTGGACTTCAACGTCAGTGCGGAAATGTGGGTTGTGAAGCCATCCAAGTCGAGACCCGTGACTCACGGGCCGTGAGGACCAATTTGGCAATTGTTTGGCTCCACAAAATAAATAATAATGGAATGTTTTCTAAAATTTCGACGTATTTTTAGAAACGATAGAAATTCAGTCGTACCGTGGTCCCTCCGTTTCCTGGTTCCACATCAGCTGAGTCCTGCAGCTGCATGGTGCTTGGGGAAAAAAACGAGATCGACCAGAAAATGATGGACTGGAGCAAAATGGCGCCATTTGAACTGGCTAGCAGATCCAATTTGACTTTCCAAGGTCGAAGAGTCGCTCGAGTGTATTGCTGGGTGGTGCCTTGATTCACCACAGGACCATTGACGCGAACTGTTCGTTCGCAAAAGTTCAGCATGGAGCGAGCCCAAGTCGGAGTGTCGTGCTTCAACGCGATTGTGCGGCATTCTTGGTCATGGTATCCTATAACGGTACACGGATGTCAGATCTGGGTCAGCCTCTGGCGGATGGTAAACGTTGGCCAAATGCTGACCCACGCAACTTCGGGTTGCATGAAGAACAAAATGCCAACCTGGAACGATGCTGGGCTGGTGGGAGAGCGGCGGAATTTTGGGAGAAAATCACCTGGAGGGAACCAATCTCCCAGATGAACAGCCAACGTGTTAGGAGTCGAAAACGCACCAAAAAAAGGCTTTGAAAAAGTGGTCAAGTGCTCTTGATTAGGGCTCGGGCAGCCGAATGTAGACTCCAGAATCTGGACTCCAGCTGCCTGTTTGTCTTTTTTGTGTAAGAATCCAATTCGCACGCATGAACCAGGTGGCAAAATATCCAGCTTGGGGCTCTAATAATTAATTCCAGGACGGATGGTCATTTCATCCGTGGACCAAAGATCCGTCTCACTGCCTGTGAAAACCTATATTTGAGAAATTTCCATCCACGTGTGAGATTGTACGTTGCGCAGACGGATGGTTAAAAAAGGAACTGGATGGCGCCAGCGCTCAAAAACTGGACTGAAATTTTGACGCTTTTGGTCATCGTTGTTTTCTCATCGATCTCTGGGAATTCTGCTCGCATATCCAGACACGACCACATCAAAAGCAATTGCTCCGCGGCGTTTTTTTCTCTCTCTCCCTGCAGATTATCTGTTCTCGTCACAGGTGGCGTTCGTCCAGCAGCTCGCCAACAACAACAACAACATCAAAAACCAACACCAACTTGCCAACAAAAACCAACATCATTCAACTCCCCACAACAGAAAAGGAAACCACAGGAAACAAAAAACAATGGGCGTGGAAGGTGTGATGACACCTCCGATGACGGCGCCTCCAGCAACAGAGCCTGTGATGGCGACCATGGTAAAGACGTCAGCCGTAAACGACAGCAGCGCGCATACAGAGACTACAGAGACCGAGACTTCCTCCTCTCATCACGACGACAGCATCAACATGGACGAACTGTGTCGACGACGCACATCGATCCCATCGTCGTTCACGTACGGTGGCGCAGAATCCGACGCGAGCGCCGCGGTGGCAGCCGCCGCAGCCAGCGAAGAGCGACGGTGGCGCAGCTTTGACTGTAACGGCACGACTTCTTCCGCGGCGAAAGCCGCGAGTCTGGACGTGCTGAGCGCGCGGATCCAAGACGAACAGAACCGCATTGCCGCGCACACCGAGCGGCTGCGGCCACGCAAGCGCAGCGCGTTGCTGCGGTCCGTCGCGCGCGTGTTCTCGTCGCGGTACAAGGAACAAATTGAGCTGCGACGCATGGAAATGGTCGCGCAGGTCGCCAAGGGCAACCGATCGCTGATGATCCTCCACGATATGCGCACGATCGTACTCACCATGGACGACGATGACGACGACGACGAGCAGCAACACCCTGGCTCGACAGTACCAACACCAAGCAGCAGCAGCGGCCGGGGCAGCCTCACAGTGGACACCAACATCCAGCGCATGCTCGATGGGCTCGCCGACGCCGACCAAGTGCTCGCAGAGGACAGTCTCCACCATATCTTGGAGCTGCAGACGCAATTTCTTCAGAAAACCATTGAAATGCATCAAGATAAGAAACTTTCCGTGCCACGCGCGCATGGTGTGGCGCCATCGCTGGTGCTGCAGCAGTTTCTCAGTGAGTTTGTGCGCGCCGACGGCACCCAACGGGTACCTTGTGCCATGGACGCGCCCACAACGGCGCTGATCCGGTTTGAGAAGATCATGACCCGCTACCGGCTGCTCAAGCCGCAGCTCAAGGCCTCGCTGGACCAGCTCTGCCGCGACACGATGCACTCATTCACACGCACGACGGGCGCCACCAGTACTACCACAAGCACAGTTGGTGTCGCGACCATTTGGGATAACGACGACGCTCGCGACAACCGCCGCGACGTGATGCGGTCGCTGCTTCGCGAACTGGAAGAGGCCGTGCTGGAGAGCGCATGGGTCTCGGACAAGTACCAGCCCATCTTGCGCACGTTTTTGGAGCAGCACGTGTTCAGTCGGCTCGCAGGCGCGTGTTACCGGTCCATGTCGGTGGAACTGGACGAACGCAATTCGCTCTGGCGGGACCAGATCGTCAAGGCTCGCGAACTGCAACTCGACCAAGTCGGTTTGCCCGTGGAGATCCCAGACCAGGAAAACATCAGCACAACGTCGTCATCGCCGTCGGTGCTTTTCGCACGGTCCATCGAGGCGTTCAACCGTATGCCGCACCTTGTGCCGTCGTGTGTCATGGCCGCGTTTTTGAGCGCGATCCGCGTGCTGTACGAAGAGACCAACGCGCTCTTTGGGCTCACGTGTCCGTGTATCTCGGCCGATGTGCTGCTTCCGCTGCTGGTGTTTGTGCTGAGCCGCACCGACTTGCCGCACTTGCACTCGCAAGTGTTTCTCATGGAACAGTTTGCGATCGACGAGTCCCAAGAAGGATCCGAAGCCGCGTACTATTTGGCGTGTCTCCAAGCCGCGATGGGCTACATCACGACCGAGATTGGCAAGACCAGTAACTGCTGATGAGCCGATTGGAAAGAAGAAGACAAAAAAACAAGAAAAAGTGTACAGTAAACAACGATAGAGTAGATTTTAGAAGGAGTTGCGTTTCATGGCATTTGTACAGTATTAGTAGAGTGAAGTAGTATTCGTGGCCTAGAGATTGAAAAAGGTATTAGTTGTCGTAGGAGTGGAAGTGGCGTAATTAAATGTGGAAGTTTGTGGAATACTAATACCAGTGTACTCTCTCTCTCTCTCTCTCTCTCTCTCTCTCGGTCTCATCTACTACTACTACGTACTAGTACTGTAGTACTCTCTTGTGTGGAGAAATACAAAGCATAGTATTGTGAAGTTGTGGTAGTATTGTTGAGACTACTGTAGTAATACTACCGGGTATTAGTGTACTTCCACACAGATAGAGAGGAGGGATCTGTCTGTCTGTATGTGGTGGTCTGTTTCGTGGAACTGCGAGCAAGTGGCCTCCTTCCACTGGGAGCGGCCGTGTAAATATTACATATTTGTGGCGTCGAATGCATACTGTACGATAGATGGCCTGGGTTCTTTTGGATATCCACTCGTCCTCGCCTACTGAAGCGAATGGATCCACTGCCGCACGTTGGCCACGGCGCTGTCCAAGTCTGTCGTTGTTGTGGCGTGAGTATTACAATTCAGAACTACAGTAGGAATAGTAATATATCAGGTCAAATAAAAAAAAACGTACTGATGGCGCCACAGCGCTGCAGCCACGGCGATTCCAGCAACACGTCGGCCGACGCGCGGTCATTGGGCTCCCTTTTGAGGCAAAGATCCAAAAATTCGCAGAACTCGGCCGAAAAATATTTTCTCGACAGCGACGGCGGCGGCGCATCCAGCACGGCTTGGATCATCTATTGGAAAATAATTAATACATACATAGCATTTAGAATCAAGACTCCCCACTGGAATTGGATCGATACAATAAAAAGAGAGCTCCTTACGTCGATGCAGCTGGTGTGGAGCGGGTACGGGTACACGCCCGTCGCGGCCTCCATGAGCACGAGCCCGAGGCTCCAAATGTCCGAGCTGTACTCGTACTTCTCGCGCTTGATGCGCTCGGGCGACATGTAGCGGAACGAGCCGACAAACGACTCGCACATGTCTAGCAGTAATTCCCACACGCCGTTTAGATATTTAGCCAGTGAACGAGAGAGAATGAGAGAGAAACCCACCGACAGAGTCGCGCAGTTCGGTGGCGATGCCAAAGTCCGAGACTTTGACTTGTCCGCTGCTGTTGAGCAAAATGTTGGGCAGTTTGATATCGCGGTGGACCCGCTTTTTGGTTTTGAGGTAGGACAAGGCGTGGAGAATTTGGTAGGCGATGTTGCCGAGCACGTTTTCCGGGATGGTCGTGATCTGGTCCAGCAAGTTCTGCAGCGAGCCGCCATCCATGTACTCGAGCGCGAGCACCACGGCGCTGTCACGAAGGAACGCGCCGTAGAAAGTGACCAAGCAGGGACACTAGCAGCAGCAAGAAGTTGAGAGAGACAGTTTTAGCTGGGGGTTTACTAATAAAGAGAGAGATAGGGGCTCCTCACCGTGGAGTCAAAGAGCGCGCTGATTTCGCGCATGATCTGTTCGCGCTTGCCTTTGTCGTACATCTTGATCATCTTGAGCGCGAGCGGCGTGTTGGTCGGGCAGTGGCGCGAGCGGATCACCGAGCCACTGGCGCCACGGCCGATCACTTGGCCGCCCCATTCCAGTTCTTCGGGCACGACGCTGAACGCGCGGCCCGTGCCTTTCATGATCACGCCCGTGTTGGTGATGGCATATTTGCCTTTGACGTAGGCGCCGGCGCCGGCCACGTACGAATTGTTGAGGTTGTTCATGGGCCTCTCAGTCTCTCCCTTGCTTAGGCGCTGGGTACTGCGCTGGCTCTGCCCTCCTATAATGCGCGTCAGCGGTTAGCAGTTCCTCGAGACGTACGCAGCAGCTACGCGCTGCAACAACGCCAAGTGCGGCGGCATTACAGCAGGTGCAACAGCCCCCGCGGCCGGTGCTGTATTTTGCCAAGCGGCGGCCCACGACGTTTCAAGCTCGCATTTTCAAAAAAGTCCGTTGGTTCGAAAACAAGGTTGCCTAACTACACCTTGTTCGGAGATCCTTGCAACGAATTCATACCCTTTTTTGGTAAATGGACAATATGTGACCGTTGATCGTACAGGGAAACGCAAAAGTCATTGAACATTTTTTAGACTTAAAGCTACAGTGACCAACACAGAAAAACGAACCGTAAAGGTCATAAATATAACCCACCTTGACTGTTTCATCAGTATTTACCGGCGCGCGCCATGACGGATGCAAAGACCTTTGCGGACGGCGCCTTTGTCGCAGTCATCTTCCCGGCAGCGGCGCCCGCCACCATGGGAGACACACAAGTGGCCACCCACCGCGCTCTTGCAGCAGGCTTCAACCTCACAGCGGCGGCCGCCTCCGTGGGCGATACACTTGCCGCCTTTGAGCGCGGTCTTGTGGCAATCCCCGATATGGCACCGTTTGCCGCCGCCGTGGGCCGAGCAAAGACCCCCAGAGAGCGCCGACTTGCAGCAATTGTCCAGTTTGCAGCGCTTGCCACCGCCGTGGGCGATGCAGTAGCCGCCTTCCTTGGCGCTTTTCATGCAGTTGTCCAGATGGCACCGACGGCCGCCGCCGTGGGAGATACAGTAGCCACCGGTCTTGGCGCATTTTTGGCACTCGGGCACTTTACACAGTCGGCTGGGCTTGTGGAATTCACAAAAGGCGCCAAAACCGGCGTACACGGCTTGCGCCGAGCGGTAGCAATTGCGCTTGGAGCATAACGTCGAGCCCGCGAGGAACTCGGTGGTGGAGATGTCGACCGCCGCCGTGGACGATGGCGACGACGAGTCTGACTCGGTGTTGGCGTCGTCGTCGTCATCATCTTCTTCGATGGAGTCGTCGTCGTCGTCGCCGTCGGCGTTCACGATGAAGCTGAGCGCCATCGCATTGCTACGCTGGTGGTGGGTGACTTTAATTGGTGAAGGAGGAGCTGCTCGCTGCTCAGTGGTGTTGCCATGGGGCAGAAAATGGAGAAGACTGGTGGTGGTGTTAGGCGCTAGTGGCATGGTCGCGCGCATGCTCAGTAGCGACATGGAGATGCCCATCGGATCCACACGCGGAGGCGCGAGGCTGGCCAGGCGGTGGTTCATCTTGAACGGACTGCAGCTCACTCGAGGCAAGCATTCCGACGACATCATCTTGGTTTTTTTTTTTTTCCTTTGTGGGTGATCTCTTGGGGGAAATTCGCTAATGAATGAAAGAAGGCCAAGGTGTCTTGGACGAGGCGGATATCGGATACACTGGGTACTGGATGATATGATGATGGAAATCGAGAGACTCCTCCCTCAATCCGGAAAAAAAGAAAAGGACAGGCTGCGCGTGTGGATGCCATGGACCTCTTGACGACCGTCCCGAGGTCCAAACCCAACAGGACCGGTGCGGCGACGTTACTAATCATGCAAATCTGCCGTACTGTGTACAGTATTGACCACGCGCAATTCCCAAGAGAGAGAGAGAGAGCCACATGCGTACAGTAGACACGTCCCCCAAACACTCTTCGTTTCCGCATTGCATCTCTCGCCTGTTCGTCGAGTGCCTAAGACAAAGAACCCCCGCGGGACATTGGCGCACGCAACCCTCTCAAAACCGTTTTTGCACTCGAAAGTGGACCGCAAGTGATTTGGAGGGATGCATTATGAAAGGTTTTAATACCTTGAATATACCATTTCGTCAAAAGTCTATATCAAGGGTATGTGGTTTTGCAATATGTTTGCAACAATCACATCCGTGTGTGAAGTGAGCTCGTGAGATATGTCCCGGCTCTCTCCCTTGCAGAAGACCCGCTGCTGCCACGACCGGCGATTTATTTTTTATTTTCTCTCGCGCAAGGAACTCGATTACTGATGTGTTCACGCAGTGCAGGCAGGGAGAAAAAGTGTGGTGGTTTGCAAGCAGAACCAACACGCAGCAATGTGGGGCATTTTATTTTATTAGATCCCAATAAATGCCTTACAGCCCTCTTGCGGTCCATGGAAGATCTTGTCAAGCACTGCGAAATTTTTGCTGCTACATATTACGGTACCGGTGCACGGTAGAAGAATTTCTCCTCACCATGTCTTGCGACCAGGCGCGCCTGGCCTTCTTTCTTCCTGGCCTTCCGAAGGAATCCTGTCATGGGTTTTCCTTCCTTTCCACGAGCCACAATCAGACTGACTGGCAGCCTCTTGACCCCAAGGGACTTGGTCATCTCATTATTTTGTCGTGTCGCCAAAAAGCATCGTTAGCACAGGATGGCGGTCCATGCAGCTGCGGCTTCCGCTTCTTTCGATCCACAAAGCAGTAAAAAAAAGTCTGAGTCATGCGGTCCAACAAGTTGGTTGGGTTTAGAATTCCAACAAGCAAGCTGCAACAACTCACCAAGCAGGTTCACACCGTTACCCGATCTATCGATCCAAGGTGTCCCACTCCCAGTCACATTCGGCTCTCGAAAGCGCATGTTGACACTATCGCCCAGCAGCTGACAATTTTCGAACTGGACGAGCGACAGACAGACAGACCATTTCACACATGAGATGAGGAGCCAAAAAACTCACGAAATAAACCACCCATTCTGATACAGTACAGTACCACGGTGTCTACCAAATTTTGGTAGACAGAGCTCGAAAAATCAAATAAAAACGACAAAAATAAAAGAAACATTAAAAAACCCTCAATAAACCTCAAATTGGTGGTAATTTGCGGCAAGGCGACATATGAGTCAATCGTTCGGGAGCTATCGCTCCGGCAGTGGGATCGCTAGCCGCTCATGCTGCGGGGGGGGGTTCCTCCCCCCCTCCGCATGGCTGTCTCTCTAATCCACCCCAGGTATAAACCTACTGGTTTAGGTAATTGGGAGGGGTGATATTCTTTTTGATTTTTGTCGTTTTTACTCTATTTTTTGTATTCTTTCCATTTGGTACAGCCTGGCCGAACTGAACCCGACTCCCACTGGACTCCAATTTGGTGTGTGGGGAGTCCACTGGGGACTGTCCCATGTCGATGACGTGCATGAGTATTCGGCGAGTGAGCAGAACAGTCGTGGTGCACTGGCGAGAAGCAGCAGTCTCACTTGGTGTCCAAGTCTTGCAGAGTTGGTTGGGTTAATACCGACACAACCGAGCACCGGTATTAATATTACTATTCCCCGACTGACCAAATGATTCACGCTATAACTGTGTCCCGACATCAAACTCCATCAGCCTCTTTTTCCAAGCTACTACTACGTACACACGCGGTTTTCGTCGCCTTGTCATCTTTGCTGTGGGCGAGACACCACCACCCACTGGTACAGACCGCCCTGTTGCACCCATCGGCTCGGCACCGCTTGCCTCCTCCGTGGGAAATACAGCGGCCGCCTTCTTTGGCACTCTTGGTGCACCCACTGGTTTGGCACCGCCGTCCTCCGCCGTGGGAGATGCAAAACCCGCCGGTCTTGCCGCATTTTTGGCACTCGGGCACTTTACACAGTCGGCTGGGCTTGTGGAACTCGCAAAAGTCGCCAAAGAGAGGACTCACTTGCCTGTAGCAGTTGCGTTTAGCACAAAGCTGGCCCACCAACGACAGCTCTGGCGCCAGCGGTGGCTTTGATTCAGCGACGGACGATGATGAGACGTCGTCGCTCTTGGAGCCAGTGTATGCACTGGGCGGCGACTCGCAAGCTGCGGAAGCTGCTGGAGCTGATGGCGGTCTGCGACATGTGTGTCGAGCAGCAGTGGCTCGACTGTCGTGTCCTTCCGTGTGTGAGTGGCGGTGCTGGGAGCGGGCCTCTGTTGGCGATACCCTATCTTGCCCAAACAAAACATCGTTGTGGTGGTGGTGGTGGACGGAACCAGTCCTTTGGTCTGGTACTACTGGAAATGGTGGTGGACGTGGTCGGCTGTGGAGCCTGTGGGGACCCAACGCATGGTGCGAGTGCTCGTGGGCGTGGCGGCTCGCGTACAGAGCGTACGGAGAGGCCGCCACACGTCGTGCGTCCCGGCCAGACATAGCTGTGGCTCGCGTCGCGTGGCGGAGATCGTGGCGACCACCTGAGACGATCTCGGCCATTTCGACCACGAGTCTGCTGTAACGACCATGGCGTGCACTGCGTTGTGGCTCATAGGAGAGAGCGTCTCGGTTGTTGCTGGCATTGAGGTGGGAGTGGATCGGCAGGGCCATTGCTCCCACTGGATCGCTGTGCCGCGACTGGTACTGGTACTGGAGGACGATGTCTTCGTACGTTAGTCGTCTTGAAGAGTCTTGGTCTTGGTCGTGGCGTGGAGCCATCGCTGGGAATGCGTGAGAAGAAGAGGAAGCACAAACAGGAGGTGCGGACGACGACGGATGCTGGCGGTGTCGAGAGACCATTTTCCACTGGCCGCGGATTGCCAAGTGGAATGATACAGGTACCCAATGCCAAGTGCTGGGACTCCCGGGACCAGTCCACTGCATACTGTCCTGTACTACTGTGTGCGTGTCGCGAGAGAGATCAAGCCACAACCAAACAATGGCAACTGATGGGCGACCTCCAGGCTGCCTGTAATTTTGTTTCCCTTCTGTCCGATAAAAAAAAAAAGCGGGAAGAATAAAACCAGGAGAGTCTCTCCTGGAGAGATATGGGAGGAACGAAGTGGTGAGAACATGACTTGAAAGTGTTCCGGTAAATCACCCAGCCACCACTACTGGGTGATATAGGTACGGGCTCGGCGCCTTGTGGTGTTGCTTATCGTTTCTTTGAGACACGTGGCATCCCGGATTTTCGTGGCGACGGAGCGCCGAATTGACGAAGCTTTCATGCTGATCCATCATTCGGTCAGTGGACGGGTACATGTTGGTGACTTTGTTGGCAACGCCGCGCAGCGATGAACAACACCACTGCAAAAGCTCCATGTACTGCCCATATTAATACTGCACCAAAGACTGCACAGCAGTGCTGTCCACTGTGGACTCCACAGTTAGGGCTTGGCAGACGTTGACATCGGCGTCGACATCGACATTGACAGGAAGGAGATCACTGTTGCTGACTCGTCACACTGCACATTGCGCTTGTTCCACAGTTCGGTACCGGTCTGATATGGAGCCGGTGCTATCCTCTGCGATCCATGACGCTGGATTCAACTTGAACACTTGTATTTCAAGTGGCTCGATGCCTGGCCGACTCAAGAGAGAGATCCGCGTCGATTGCTGCGCAGTCGTCGACGTCAACAAGGAATATGCAATTGGGTAATTTTCAGATGTCGTTACGGCACCAATACCGGTATTAGCATTGGGACCCTGGATGTGGCGGGGTCCAGTGTCCGAGGCCCCAGGGGCGAACCCAAACAGTCGCTTTTCCAAGTTGAAGGTGACTGCTGGAAAGGAAAATGAACGCAAGCAGTCGCGTCGGCTCAACAGCGCCTTGTAGCCGCACAAAAGAACATGCTGCGTCTACGCACCGCACGACGGCGACCGCTCGAACGGCAGTGCCGCTGTGGTCGTTTTAGTGTGTGCCAGTCGTACTACAATGACCGGAGATCTCGTGTTTGTGAAGCGTCGCGGATATCCAAAGCAAATGGCCGCCGCCTGAAAATCCACGAGCGCCGCACGCTCTGCTTTTCTCGTGATCAGTGAGTGGGCGAGAGATCTTACGCGGTGTTCCAACCGCACCATTTTCGACGAAAGCAGAGACTGTTCACGCCCATACGAACCGCGTTGTGCGCCAGCGGCCCAGTCGTCAACTTATCGTCTGGCAAGCACTTGCCTTCCGACTGACTGAAAAAGCCTTCAAGCGTGCGACACGATCCAAGCCCCATGCCTGTGCGATACGGGTCCGAGAATCCAGAGAGTGTGGCCTTCGTGCGCCGCTCAGAGCCGGAAGAGCAACACCAGCAACCGCGTTCCTCCTCGTCCAAGAAGCATGTGCTCGCTGCCGTCGGCGCGTCGGTGATCGCCGGCTCGGCTTTGCTCGCGTACCAAGCGAACCGAAGCGGCACTAGCTCGCTGCGCACCGAGTCGGGCAACCAAGCGCTGTCCAACTTGGCCGCCAGCTTTGATATTGCGTCGTATGAAGTGCCTGCATTCCTGCGGGGCGATCCAGAGATCGTCATCTCGATGGGCTACAAGTATGGACTTTGTATGGACGACGGCGGTGCGCGCAAGGGAGCGCTGAGCGCGTTCATGAACCAAGAGTGCAAGCCCACGAGTGTGAACCAAGTGTTTGTGTTCGATGAGCACAACTTGATGCTCAAGAGCGCCAAGAAGCCAGACTTGTGCTTGAGCGATGGCGGCGCTAGCCGGCCAGGCGATGGGCCCGTCCACATGGCTCTCTGCGATCCAAGCAGCGATGACCAGCGGTTCATTTACGATGAGCGCAACATTCAGTTCCGCAATCCGATCAAGGACTTGTGTCTCGATGACGGTGGAGCAAGTGTAGCAGGCCAAGAGAGCTACAAGATGGAGAAATGTGACCCGGACAACCAGAACCAGGTCTTCACGATCTTGTGGCAAAATGAAGCAGGTGGGCCAGTGGACGAGTATAAAGAAGAGGAAGTCCCTGCGACGTACGGCGAGCCAGCGTCTACTCAGGGCGAGCCAGGACCAATGGAACCAACCGAGCCACAGCAGACGTACGGCGAGCCAGCTCCAATGGAACCAACCGAGCCACAGCAGA